>VYZW01015992.1:5344-30856 GCA_013401315.1 Balaeniceps rex
TAACTCAATAAAAAAAAAAAAAAAAACAACATGCACTGAAGCCCAGTGTTGTAAACCTGTTAAAATAGAGATAATTTCCTATTAATTGGAATTCTCCAAGGCGTTTAATAGCAAGCTTAGCTCCTTAACCAGAGAGCAAAAGCAGTCTGGTAATTCTGACAGTTACTCTCCTGCAGCAAGCCATTTATGCATCAGTTCAAATGAAGATTTCCCAAGCAATCAAGCAGAATATCACGGGTACTAGAACTGCAAAGACTGTCTACAAATGCACAGAAAACAAACCTGTGCCTGGAATTGTTTCTCTGACACCCTGAAAAAGTGGAATTACCTGCTGTTTCATAAAAATCCAAATGCAAGACACAGCTTCTTATTCATTTCCTAATCAGGGCTTTCAAAGGCTACAGCTGCAGGAATCAGAGGTAACACTAGGAACACAGATAAAACATCAGGAAGCTCATCTGTGGTTGAGGTAGGAGACAGATGTACAGCCTATTCTTAAAATCATTTTTTGACCCAAGGCCATCTTTGTTTCATATTAAATAAGAGTCCTGCTTCTCCATCATGAAATTTATTTTATTTATCTTTTTGTACCTTCAAACAGTTCAGCCCGTGAAGTTAGTTTCAGCAACTAGCCATTGCACATTACACCATCAGTCATTTCTCCCTTGATTCCACAATGAACTTATTTTTGGATAAATATATTTCTTATATACTCCTTCATATAATGCAAATAGTTGCATTATATTATATATTTTTACTAATCTATTTAGCAGTCTTAAGTAAATAAGATGCAAGAATACAATCTAATAACTAAAAAAGGATACTTATTAGAGTAAATAATAAAAATTATAACAATCTGTTTTACAGTAGCTGGAATTGCAAACAACAAGGCTTGAAAGGAAAAAATCAAGATACATCTAGCATCCTCCTCCCTTAAAAGCATGACTGACTAGAAGCACTAGATAAGGTTTTTTCTTATCACTGATTCAGAACAAGTGATTACAAAATTTCCCTGTACTAAAAATATCAGCAACTGTTTAAAAATCACTCTTTAGAACATTTCTAACCCAATAAATAATAGCCTGCCTATCATGTTATCTCCTGCCTGACTTCCAAATGATGTCAGCAGCACATTCTAATCAGCTGCACCACATATTTCTTAAAATATAAGTGCTGTACTCCACCATAATTCCATAAACCCAGATTTCCAGTTAAAGTGATGATTAAAACTGAAGCAATCAAAATCACATCTAACTTTGAAGTACAGAATTTGGATGCTCTATGGAGAAATGCAGAATACTTATGGCTGCAGATGGATTTTTTTTTTTTAAGGTCAAGATATCAAGACCAATCCATCAAGTATCAGGATGCTCTGATCCATATGCTAGCAGAAAAAGGCACTGTTTCTACTCCAGGGGAGAAACAATTCAAGTCAAATAGAAATAGTCAAGATGGAGAGAGTCCTGCCATTTAGCTGCTGTTCACATATTAACACACAGACGTGTTTTGTGGACAATTTCTGGAAAAGTCAATAGTTGTAAAAATTATTGCTGGTAGAAAGGGAGCTTGCAGGTAACTGACAGCAGGAAATAAATAGACATGGGAAAAACCCGAAAGGGGTAAAAATTCAGTTTAAATAATGATGAATCAAAAGGCCTTGCTCAACCTTAAACTACTCTTGGTCTATTGTCGAGTAATATGGACAAAACAATTATTTTAAGATTATCTTTGCATGAGTAGCTACCTACAACGCTGGCAGAAAATGAATAGAATTTAAACAAATGAATATGTATATCTGTTTATACCAATCACCAATATCTAAAATAAATGGGGCAAAAGAGTATCAACATCAGGAAAACAAGTTTTTATTTTTGCAATAATATATATGCATTATTGATTGGTAAGGAGATTATTTTTTAATTTAAAAAAAGCTAAGCAGCCCTAAAAAATGGCTTTCTCACAGAAATGGATTTGACAATACAGGAAATTATTTACAATCATTTTAATTTATTTAATTAGTAAAGTATACAGTATTTTCTTGAAATATGAGTGCCTTATTTTTAAGTCTAACTGACATTCTTGAAAATAGTTATATCTGTTCACAATGTTAGTTAATACAGATCTTCTCTATTATTGACAAAAAAGGGCATACAGCTTGAAAAAACGTTTTTATGGAATCTGTTTGAAGAAATGCTTTTTAGGTTTTTTTTAGTAGAACAGTGTGTTCACATAGCATAATTCCCATTTCATACATACCATGATATTCATTCGGAGTTTCAAATAAACACATTGTGATACCCTGTTCCACAGTCCAACATGCATCCTAGAAGCAAACTTCACTGATGACCCTAGACCGTCAAATTCACTGTTAATTTTGTCTCTCAAACAGGTAATGCATTTTCCCATAAAATAAGCCTACATGTAAATATGTTAAAATATGTAAATATTAAAAAAATTAAATATGTAAAATAACAGAAATATCATTTCAATTCCCATTCCTGTATCAGAACTACTAATGCAACATTCTAGGTTTTAAAGCAGAACAGGAACTTTTCCAGATGATTTCTGTTGAAACTCAATCCATATGCTGCTAGGGATTGACTAAGTAATTCCATCATACGTAAAATCCATGATGATGAGGGATTATCGAGAATTGAAGTTTTCTCATCAACTTCAATAATAAAAAGGTATTTAAGAGGTCACTAGCCTCAGTCTCTAGGACTGGAAAGGAACATGTTGGATTTCCTTACAAGTCCAACTAGAAGCGTTTGATCTCCCATGTTTTTCTCTGGAAAAAAAAAAAAAAAGATTAAGATTGTCTTTGTCATCTGAAAACTTCCTATTCCTGAAATACCTGCCAGAAAAGAAAAAGCAAAAAAAATAGGGGAAAAAACCCAACCCTCCCCCACCTATCAGACTCACGTAACTGGCTGTCCTGTATAAAAGAGACCAGATTCAGACTTGGGATAGACATTCAGCAGCTGCTTTGAGCAGGGGTTGAACCTAGATGACCTCCTGAGGTCTTCAAAGCTGAATTATTCTGTGATGCTACAACTACGTTTGACCTGAGCATATGCAGGTCAGCACCATGAAAATCAGTTTTTATATCAATGAGTCCAAAAACTTCTGGTCTAGTAGAAGATGAAGATAGTCCTTAAACAAGGAATTTCTTTACTGTAAAAAAGTATGAAGTAAAGCAGTAGCAAAGAAGTGTGGCTGACAGGAACTTCCTCTCTGCAGATTGAGAGGCTTACTTCAGAAAGCCTGAGGAAGCGAGTGCCTATTGCAATCTGCTGCTGTAATTACTCATTTTTCAACTCCCTAAGCAACAAGTTTGTTCTGTGCACAAATCTATATTAATTAGCTATTTCCCCTACAAGATCAGCCAGGACTTTCACGTTGCAAACAACTGCTCCCCAAAGTTGTGGGTAGGCTTTATTAAGATCTTTGGCCTTCTTTCTTTGAAGAGGAGGTGACACAAAGGGCCGCAGAAGAGAGCAGAAAATGTCTTCAGAAGGATTTTTCAACTACTTCATCAATAAACTAATTTAGTCACGGAAGAACTGTTATTTGTTTAGTCACTAAAATCCACTTATTTAAAAGACACCAAGGTAAGTGCAGAACCTTATTTTAGAAGTTGCTAGCAGAAGAATTCATTACAACATTTAAAACTTCTACCACAGTTGACCACAAACTGGGGAAAATAATAGCTCTTGACTTCTCATCTGTTTATCTAGCCATAGCTTCCAGTTAGTGGGTGCTGTTAAACCCCATGCTTTATGAATTAATTTGCAGAAGCTTTTAATGCTAGTTGCAAGCTATATCAGAAGGAACTGTATTTAAAAATAAGCTAAATGTTATAAATACTAGTCACCCAAGAAAAAACTCCAACTATTGCAGCTTGAACCGACAAGCCCATAATAATAAATAAATACTTTTTGTGTTAATACACAGCACCTCTGTTTTGCTTCAGTGGGGAAAAAAACATCACTTTAACAGTGTTTGTGAAATACTCAAATGCCATATAAGACCATAATAAAATAAGCATATTATGTCACTTTGGTTACTGTAAACCATCCTGTGCCAAGCATAAAAGAGCAGCTAAATATCTGAATGACTGCAATAAACCCTGTTTCTCTTAAACTGGGAAGCATTTAGAATTACACTGTCTGTAGAAAACCAGAATATACACACATACATGCACACCCTCAGACACCAAGACAGGTTCAGATCCTGGCAATGAAAGGGTAATGAAGGGCAAAAAGGAAGGCTTCTATGAATAAATCAGCAGCAAAAGAAAGAAAATGTGGGCACACTTTCTCGGTGCGGTAAAAGACCTAGAGACAGAAGGGGGGCACTCGATGCCTTTTTGCCGCTGTCCCCTGGGACGTACACAGCTCCACTCCAGGCACCCTGACGGGATCCATCTGAGGGGGGTGAAGGAGCCAGTCAAAACCACTACCAGGCTGTTCTCTACCACCTCTGAAAGGCCACGGCAACTGCAGGAGGTTCCTGTTAACTGGAAAATGGCAGAAGATGTTGGAACAGGTTGCCCAGAGAGGATACGGCATCTCCGTATTTGGAGATTTTCAAAACATAATTCTTAAACATAATCCGATTGAACCTGCTTAAGAGCATGTCAGCAGCTTGGACCAGAAGACCTCCACAGGTCCCTTGCATCCTAAATTATCCTATGATGGGTATTTTTATTAAATTCTGAAAACCGTTTCAACCAGAGCTCAATTACTGACAGGGTGCTGTGTAAATCTTCAGATATACCATGAATTATTTGGCTAGACACTGCTGTTAGAAGAGCTGACAGGGTATTTTGTGTAACAGTGTTTCATTGTGAATTGTATTATCACAGTGTCATTGATCACGGACCGGGGCCTGTCTGTGGAAGATCATGACTGTTTTGTTTTGTACTGCAGTGAAATCTAAGATAAGAGATCCCCAATGGATAAGCACAAATTGAAATAAGCAGAGACAACATCAGACTATCACAGGCTATCAACTGGAAGCTGGTCTCCTATGTATGTGGTGACTCAGACTCACTAGCTAGCTGGAACCCCATTAATAGGAAGATGGAAGGCAAATGAAGCTAACATGCAGGAGAGTCAAAACAGAAGGAAGGGTTTTTTTCACATCATAGAGTTAAGCTAGAACTTATTGTCACGGAATGTTTCTGCTGCCAAGAAATTTACATTGGGCTGAAGGCTATTCGATTCAAGGAGATAAAAAGCTGTCAAGAGCTATGAGACAGAAAAGCACCACATCTACCTCAGAGAGTCTCCGAGCTGCCTCGTCCCCACAGGCTGAGAGAATGTAATGGAATAGGAAGAGTCCTTCTCCTGCACTCCATCCCAGGCACTTCTGAGCTATTGGCTGTTGCTGGAAACGGGGTATTTAGGCTAGGCAAACTCCTGATTCAATCTAGTTTCCATTCTAGTGATTCTTTCATGAATAACTTTCATGTTATTACTTTGGGCAACTGTCTTTTTATTCCTACACAAGCTGCTTCAATCCCTACAAGTAATTACAAGGAAATAAGACAGAGACCTTCTTTCAGCCTCAGTATTACATGCTCTGGACAAAAGAGGACATCAGGTATCAAACTCAAAAATACACAAGGAAAAAGAAGAGTTTCAACAACTGAGACTAAGAGAAACCATTCTGAAACCAGCAGTACATTGTACCTTGCCTCAAACATGCGAGGCTGGGTTCAAATGCCAGCTCTGGTAACAGCCAAATGAAGTGCCACTGCTATAAAGCAGGCTATAAGCTTGCAGAAAAAAATTGAAAGGACTTAGTATCAGCCCTATGTGTAATAAAACAATTTTTCTAATCTTAGCAATACATAGAACAAGAAAACTGTTCACCATTTAGTGACGTTTTAAAGTCATACTGCATCTATTTTAAGCTAACTTGTAATCTTGGAAGTGGCATTACAACTACATATGCATACAGATATATTAAGAGGAAAAATTTTCAAAGCTTAGGATATAATAGAATTAAGGTTGAGTGCCCAATCTTACTTCACTTCCCCTTCCACATCACGATAATCCTTCCAGCATGGAACGGGTGACTCTGCAATATTGCTTTGTGTCTGCTTTCCCGGATGCAACCTCATCTCTTGCTCAGTGAAAACAAAACCAACGGAACTAAGTGTATAAAATTTCTCTTTGATAGTTTAAAAACAACATTTCAGGTACATTCAGTGTTCTAGGAACTTGATTTTCATTACTGCACAGACAATGCAAAAACCACTCACACTGCAGTTTCTGAAATACCATGACTGATTATCAATTTTACAGCTGGTTAAACCTCATTCTAGTTAAAAAAAAGGGTATTTGTTGTGGTAATACTCTAGATGGTAACTCTGAAAAAGTGGGACACTTGGTCTGGCATTTGCATAATGAGTTCCCAGAACATTCTTCTTCCCAAGTGTTCCAGCTGTAGGTGCAAATCAAACGGTTGGGTGTGCTTATGTATACAAGATCTTTTTGTTTGCATTTCTGAAAAGGAATCACATCAAATTAGCAAAGGAAACGGTAGTCTTTTTAGAAGAGACTCAAAATCATAATGCAGTTCCTTAGTCTTTTACTGCTAAGAGTGAAAACAGTTGCAAGTTGTAGCAATATTTTAAATACAAGATTTATCTTTAAGAGAACTCCAGTGTCTTATTTTTTTAAGACAGAACGACTATCTCAATTTTCAATTTAGCATTAGTTGCACAATTTTACCAACCTAGGAAATTACTGTTTTCAAATCCAATTCAAAAGAAGACTTATCTCTACTAACACAAGCAGTATCGTGAAATTGTCCTGAAATTAGAAGTACTAGAGTAAATGCATTTTCTTCACAGTAAGGAAGGTATTCCTGAGCTATTGTACACTCACTCTTCTGTTCATTACGGATGAAGTAAAATTAGAGTTTTTGCTGTACATATGCACATTCTTCCTTTTAGCCATGAGACCTGTAATGTGATTTTCAGATGAACATACAAGTTTTCAAGCTCTCAAGAAAAAAACCCGTCCAAAACCACTACATTTTGAAGTCGACATGCATCTTTACCTTCTTTTACTCTTTAAGAGAATTCCTGGTCCCTAACTTCCTGTACACAAATCAGGAAGGTGAAGGTATGCAGGTGAGAGATAAACAGGATCCCCTTTTTACTTTCAACTCACAAGAAAACTTTTCAGTAGTAATGCACAAACCCAGCATTATAAAAATTCAGTGTTGATTTTAATCACTTAAAACAAAGGTGCAATAACCCACAACGCAGCTTACTTTCTAATACTTATTTCTAAATTTTGATATCACCCTGTACTACACACTATGCCATTCTATATTTAAGTCATCTCTTCACTCAGAATGCCATCACTCTCAGTGGAAATACTTTAGTTAGATACCAAAATAGAACTCCTAGAAGCAGTAATCCTTTATGCTGACTCATTTATCTGAAAACATAACTTCAGTTCTTCGAAAGCATCTACCTAACTTCATTATGTGCTCAAACCACCCATGTTTAAGTGTTGTTTTCAGTTACTGTTTTCACCACAGTAACAGCTATTTGTGAAACTTCACTAATGTGCAACTAATCCCTACCATTTTGTCTGATCCTACAGCAACTTAAAAATATCTGAACAATAAACTGACCATGGAGTGCTGCCTGTCTGAAAAGTACGTATAACTGTATTTGCCTAATAGCAGCAATATAAAACCCATTCTACAAAGGACAGGCGAAGAAGTGTTAAAGAGGCTAAGAAATACCGCAGTCATCAAATTAGGAGATATTTAAGACCTGAAACATTAATAATCACAAATGTTGATGAAAGTTTGGCTTGAAAACTAGATCCCATTTATTCATGCAAAGGATTTGGAAGAATGAAAATCCAGAGACAGGTTTCTACAGTAAATCATGCATGGTACTGAAAATCCAGGTTTATAGTAAAATGACCAGAAAAAACAGGCCAGAGTTTTAGCAGACATAATGCAGACAAGAAAGGAGGTCAACAGTTAAAAAGATGAAAGGACAGAAAAGGATTACACAGGGAAATGCCAAAGATCATTCCAAAGACATTTTGAAAGGAATTCTAAATATTGTTATCACTTAGACTTGGACAAAAGGAGGAGAGGACCAGATAAAATTGTTATGGTCTTTTTAGTCTTAATTGTTTAATTCAAATTATAAACCAATGTTTCTGCACTGACTTTAAATCCCATTAGCTACTAAACTATATGACAAATTGTAATTAGATATTAAAATAAAAAAACTCAGCAAATGAATTAAATGGAAATTTAACTCCCTAACTATCACTGAACCATACTGTGGGAGAAACTGAAGCTGCTTATTTCAAAAGTGAGCTTTCCCGTATTTTAAAATACTATTAACACAAACTAGTGTTAGAATTCTAGAACTAGTTCTAGAATTATTTATGACTTTTGTTCATAAATTTGTTTAGTAAAGGACCATCTAATTTTTTTGCAGGTATTCCTACATACATATATAAAAAATAGAACACCAATAAAGCATCGTAAGTTGACAATCAGATTTTATGGCCTCTTATCTGAGTCCCTCCCAGTTTCAACTAGGGAAAAATACATGTGCCTTAAAGTTGCTTGTTGAGCCAGTAAGACAGATTTCTTTCAGGTCATTCACCAGTACATGTACATCACACAGTATATGAGTCATTATTTGTAAATGGTTTCCAGGATCCCCCACATTACATCCATGGGAGTAATGTGGGGATAAATAATCTGGAAATGGAAGTTTGTTGATTTGTAATGTTATGTTAATGGTCAGACTCAATGATCTTAAGGGTCTTTTCCAACCTAAATGATTCCATGATGCTATGATAAGCAATCCAGTAGGCTTACGAAGCAAGAGTGGGAATGGCAGCCCCTTGGGACATGAGGGCACAGACAAATGGGATGCCTTTCAGGTAGACAACACAGGCTGCATAGGGTACAGGTCAAATAAAAAAACCCCAACTTTTGAAGTCCTATCTTCTGCCAAGAAGACAGCCCTGATTTCATAATCACAAGTGCCCCGAGTTCTCAGAGAAAGGTATTTTACAACAAGCCAATGAAGCCTTCCCCAGTGAAAATACCCAAAGCAGTGACTCAGCCCCCATGCATGTTATATAGCTGTATTTTATGCCAGTGACTATGTTTCAGAGCAATACCAGCAGCGAAGATTACACCCAGAGTCCAGCACAGCCTTACCGCTGCACTGCAAATGAAAAGGTGGATGATCTCAACAGCTGTTACTTGCACTTCCCATTGTAACCTGAAATGCAGGCAGACTTCTAGACAGACTTCTGCCTGGAATAGGGGCACAACCACACAAGATCATCGATGCACTTCCTTTCTCCTCCCTCTTACTAATTTTCACTCTACCAACGTCACAGCTCATATCTCATCCATGCTGCAAACTCAACACTCAGATAAGCAACTAACTTCCTTCATTGGGAAACAGGATCAGTTTAACAAAAATGCTGTATTTCTACCCCTTTATTAGCCAAAACCAGCAGGAGAATGTACACTGTGAATGCGAGGCAAATCGCCTCAAGGTCAAAGGTAAGTTTGTGAGGTGCCATAAATTAAAATAAGCAAATGTTTACCAGGATCATCCATTAGTGAGAAAACATCTACCTATGCAATGAAAGCAACTAGAGCAGGTTAGTGGCATCATTTTCTGTTACATCACCTCCTTATTCCCACTTTAGCAGGAGCTTCTACAGTTCAGGAGTTACTCAACACTTAGAAACCTTGTACTTATTTGAAGTGTCCCTCATCTATAGTTGTATAAACACGTTTGTTAAAAGTGCTAAGTGCTGTATTTAGTAAGAGTACTTTAAATAAACCAAGAAAGAATAGTATCTTTTTATGAAGTATCTTTCAAAGTAATAAAAGATGTAACTTATTTTAAACTTGGGAAGAATCTTCATGGAGCACCATCATTCAGAACCGTGCATGAAAGCTGACCCTCTTACTATGTAATTGTACTCTGCACTCTGAGCAAAGCCAACCGCCATTCCCGTGCCTGCCAGCTGAGGCTGTCCAGAGGGTATCTCCTGCAGCAGAACCCGGGAAGCAGCACCCCGTTCCCCCGCAGCCAGCCAGGGCTGTGCGACGCACCCTGCATTGCTGAGAGCGGAGCAGGAATCCTGGCCATGGAGAGGGGTCAACCACTCCAGTCCCATTCCTCCACGCTTACAGGTGCAGTAAGGGGCACGGGCTTTACGTCCCTTTACACATTCAGGACTAAGAACCAGAATTCCACTCCTGTGCCAAGAAGCCTTCAGAGCTGCTTCCCCACTGGCAACTGCCAGCTCCTCCTTCTCTACCTCATGGCAACCTCTGCCTGTCTGAAGACTGCAAAGGGGAAGAAAAAAACAAAAAAAAAAATCCCCAAACCCACAGACAAGCATTTTCAAAGCCAGGAGACTCTCCTTCAGCTGTACATGAAAGCCAACGCTGCCCTCGGAGCAGAAGCCTTATCCTTATTTCTGACATGGAATTCTATTCTAGTTGAACAAATGTTATCCTTCTTTATCAAAATGCAGATTACCAGAAACCAGGGTTGTTTGCTAGGACGTGCTGTTTTGCATATCAATTTTACATTTACAGTTGTGTATTCAATTAACAAGAATGCTAATAAAGATATTAACTTTATCATGGAGAAACATTTTAAATATGAAACCTCTTACTAGTACAATTTTAGATTTTTTTGTGTTAAAAAATAAAATCTATGGGAAAATTAGCAAGAAGTAAGTAGAAATCATACTCAGAAGATGTTTTCACAAGTCTCCCGCAAGTTCTGAAGCTACCTATAAATTTGCAGTCCAATCTCACATTATAATATACGTGAAAACCTGCAACCATGCTTTGCTATGTATTAATTTCTACCCCTTTCAGTTGCTGCAATTAAGATTGTATGTGCGAAGTTAACACTATGACGTTTTCATCTTCTAAAATGTTTAGGAAATTATAATCATACTTTGCTTCATTTTAAAAATATCTTCCACTCACTACAGGAAGTAGTTGAACAAAAGCAGAACAGGGCACCTGCCCACCCCTATGAACAGCTGCTCAAATACTATCCTCTAGTAAATACATGATTACATGGGAAAATTATTTGATTTCCTGATCTGCCTCAAATTTAAGAAGGTGCTACATAACACATAGCCATCTGCATGAGCTACTGTGTGAATGTCTGTGTGAAAAGCAGGAATTTTTAACAATATTAATTTGTAATTTACCCAAACTATACATATGTCAAATTTAAAATTCAAAGTGTGATACCATACATTTGTTAAACTCTGACATTCGCAACAGAAAAAAGTGAAGCTACACTCAGTGTAACTGTGACAATGTAAATCACAATGCTCTACACAAACTCACTGTCTGTCTGTCTACATAATTATGACACACTGCAATCGAGCATATTCTTCCAACTAGCCATGATCTTAGTAAACCAACTCCCTCCTCCTAAATTTTCTCACCAAGTCAAAAATAGGGAAGCATTCAGAGACCTTCAACAACCCCTCTGAAAGCCCTATGACACAGCTGCCTCCCAGCTGCACAACCCTCCCACTGGCACCTCATGTCCCACTAAAAGATCTAGGTCCTTCCTGGACAGAAATGGACTGAAAGCACATTTCAAAGTAAGATAGAAGCATGAAGATTGATGGAAATTTATGCTGTGATTTTTTGGGCAACTCAGAGGAACATGATGTACTGTCCCCATAAATGCAGAGTAAGCTATTCTGTGCAGCAGGCCTGAAAATGAGGTAAGTGCTTTCACAACTTCCAGTTGCACCAGATCTTTATGCTACAGAAATAAGGAAGAAAAGCTAAAAGTTTCTTATTACTTCATGCTGCAATAAGGCACTTCAGTAAAGATTCACTTTATTTCTACTGAAGTCAGTAGAACTGTCTTACTTTAATATTAAAGGCTTTTTAAAAAGCGGTGCTTTAACTGTGTCAGTAATACAATGTCTTAAGTAGTTATTTAATGAAGCCATCTTCCTCTGTTCCTCTAGTCTCCCGCTTTTTGCTTCTTGGGGTTTCTTTCCTTGCTATAGCTCCATCTCAGCTTGATTCCCAGACAAAATTTCACTCTCTCAAAACTGATCTTGCATTATTTCCATAATTTGTCATTTACCTGTCTTAACGTGAAATGTTTGACCACAGCCATATGTCTTCTTCAGAGTTGCCATCTCTTACTCAGCCAGCACATTTACAGCTTTTTAAACTCATCTTATCTACACAGTCCAGGTTGCCATGTCATTTTTTCCTACAACTATTTTTTTTCTTCATTACATGTGAAGAGGTCTGACGTATTAGCAATGCATGCTGCTCTTCTTATCAGTTCATGCAGCAGAAGACCTTTTCAAACCTTCACATTGAAAAGACCACAAACTTTTGAAGATGGGCGACTTTTTTAGGAAAGTCAAGCTTTTAAACAATAATTTTCAGAATTCTTGCTTTACATTACAACAATTCAGCTGTTCTTTCTTCCCCTAGATGCACATACAGACCTGTGAAGGACACCAGTTGTTTTTCCTTCAACTTAGTGCCTTCTTTAGACTGCTCTCTGAAGTTTTTTCCTTTTTTAATCTACTCAATGGCAAAAAAAAAATAGTCACACTACTTCACAGCTAAACAATGGCACTCTACCAACTTAACAAAAGCAGAGAAATTCTAATAAGTACTATTAATAACCGTTTAGAAAGAGGTTCTGGAGGTCTGTTGCATGGAATTATACCATCTCAGCATCTTCTGTGGAAGTATTACATTTACCACACAATTTTAGTTAAGTTGTAGCTTTATTATACACATTTAACTTCCGTATGCTTCAAAGAGAATTTTTGAGTGAGCAAGACTACACAGTAAAATTCAAAAGAAGTACCCAACATAACTGAAAAATGCTGTCAGTAAATTAGCAAATGTTTGATAGAAACGTTATTTAAGAGCACCTCAAAAACTTGACTGGGGAGCAAAAGAGGTGCCTAGCCTAGCACCATCTCCTAAGAAGACGCACATCACTGCATAAACTGTTAGGGTTTTAGAACACCAACATCGACAGAGTGCCTGGGTGGCCACATGAAGTTGCAGCTTTACGCTCATAGTATTTATTTTCCATAATTTCTTGGAATGCAGTCCATAGTTTAACACAGAAGTCTTTCCAATCTTTAAGTTTTAGCTGAGCGATGTCATTCCACCTCTTTGACAAGATATGGCTTATGGCCAATTGAGCCTTTCATCAAAAAGGTTATGTAAATGAGAACATTAATACAAGCTCTCCCCTCTTATACATTCCTTCCCTAACATGACATTAACAATAATGCACCTAAGAGATTTATAAATAAAATCTATGCACTCTATCCCTCCTACATTACCTACCTCCAGGTGTCAACATCTCAAAATATCTGGCGTATACAAAACAAATTGTGACAGATATTGCACACATTAACTATACAGAATGTCTGAAAGTTATTTGAAAATGCAAGTTTTAAAAAATAAAGTTAATAAATTTGAAACTTATGTCTAAACATATTATAGTCTATTAAAATAATTTAAACAGGATTGTGTTAAAGGTAAAACGAGAAAAAGCCTAGAAGTTGTAGTGACTCTTGGAATACATGATGAAGTAGTTATTTGCCACATCTTTTAACAAAGCCTGAAGGACTTCCACAAATAACAAATGTGAAAATGTTGAAATTATGAAATATATTGGCAATTGCTTTGTTTTAATACACTGAAAAATGACAAAAAGTAGTTCTTTGGGAGGGGTTCTGGAATGGAATTTAGTGAGTGCTAGTAATTTTCATTAAGACTGACCAATTCTGATAATTTTCATATAAAGTAATTATCATTATATGGCATTCTAATATACACGCTGTATCAAGGACAAGTGTAAAAAAAAATTTTGCAGCTTATTTCTTTCCATTTGCCCCAAACTGTAGAAACCAGCCATTACGTTACTGACGCTATCAAGAAGCATTTGAATAAAAACTGCAGAGAAATCAAGCTCAAGCCTATGCTATAGTTAAGTGAAATGTGATACCCTCAGCAGTTAAGATGGATGTCTCAAGCACTTACTCCACCTGACTCTTCTCAAAACAAACTTCGAAAGCAGGTTAACGTTATCATTTGCTTCCAAAGCTATGTATGTTGCAGGCAGCTAACAATGAGTAAATCAATTATAGCAACCCACAGTAATTTTCAGGGCTGCAGATTAACCAGTCAAGCAGCATATGTTTGCATACAGCAATGATCTATTCAAGATCTGAGGATGAAGTTCCAGGACAGTCTAAACCAGTCTCCCCATCCCCTAAACAAAAATCCCCACCCCTCCTTTGACTCAGCAGCGATGCCTTTCTCATCCTGAGCAAGCCAGTTTAGGGAGCTAAACTGGACAGGTCTTTTGCAGTTTTCATTTTTGGCCATTTAGCTCCTTAAACCTGCTCACTGCAGGGTCAGGTAAGTAAAATAATCAGTGCAAAGGCAGCAGAAAGAATATAGCAACCAAGACAGATCAGTTACATGCACGGGGAATTACTCCTGAGAAAACGTAATTTCATTCAAACTTGAAAAACTGAGGGGGGGGACACCAAAGAACATCAAAACCAGAAAAAACTTGTTTCTTTTATTCTACCAATACAACTTCAATTGAAAAGAAGATGTATCAAGTCTTTAGAACTAATTGTTTCTGGTCATACTAATCAGTCTATTTAAAAACAGAAAATATTTTTGTAACTCTACAAGAAAAATATGCTAAACATACTATCAATAGCTATTACTTTATCCATAGAAAATGCTTCACATTTCACTGAGTTATGGTTCACACCCAAGTGGACAGATAGATGTCTCAAGAACAAAACACTCCCTACTCATTTTAGAGTCATCTGGTAAGTTCATCCTTCATTTCCTGACAAACAACAACAACAACAAAAAAAGCAAAATATCAAAATGGTCAGTATTTATATAATTAAATAGAAAACTGTTCAAACATGAATATAGTACCTTCTTTTGTTTAGAAACTAGAGCACAAAATTTAGAGAGAGTGAAAAAGAGAAAGGTAATGTAAGGAAGTCATATTTACATACTGCACATGGGTCACTTTCAGCTGTAAATTAACACACACAGCTATGGTAGTAAGTATATCTTTTGGGAAAAGATTAATCACAAACTATTGTAGTTTAAATCATTCTATTTTCAATTGATCCATCCTCTACAGAGAAATGGTAATATCACTTCACCTCTTCAAATAGTTTTTCTTTCTCATTCTATTTAAGACAATGGTCATGACCCCTCTCATAAAAGTGTTGTTTGGATTTATATTAAATAGTTTGAAAGAATGTTTATCCTGAGTTTCGTGTACCTGCACTGTCACCTTGAAAATCTCTTCCCTCCCTACCCTTAAAAAAAAACACACCCTGCAAAAATCTGAGTGACACTTTTCCTCCTCAACTTCCTATCCCATTCTGCAGATAAGCCTTAATTATTCACTTACCTTAAATCTTGGCTTGAGTACTGCCATACAATTTTATGGGCATGAAGACTTCGGGAGCCTAGTCCTGCTGTACAAAACACTGCAGTATTCCTCCACAGCCAGACTAGCTGTCAACCACTTGTCTTTGGCTCCTGGGGTTGATTTAGACTTTGAAGGCTGATCTTAGCACTCCTTGAGAAACCCTGTGTTCATGAACTGCACCTTACAGTATCAAGACATCAGTGAAATCTCCCACCTGAAGATCCTGGTCTATAATCATGTTCCTCCTGAGCAAAGAGGCTTTCTACAACAGAGATTAGTTTTATCATCTCTATCTAGAAGCCTAAGCTTTTGAGGGACTGGCCCAAAACTAGGGAATGAAATTCCACACAGATTAAGGATCACAGAAAAGCTCACCAACTTCTCCAGCACAAGTTGCATTTCCTAGTCAGATGCTGCTTATTTGCTAAAAGATTTGTCTCCAAATATCACAGTTGAGGAAGCCAGCATAACAGTTTATGGAAAAGTGAATGTAATTCCCCAAACTAAAGACAAAGAGAACTTGCGGAAGCTATGAGGGCAGCCAGCCCCGCAAGTCTGAGGCAGACTGTAGTTTTCTTCAGTTATGTCGAGCTCATTTTTAAAATGCATTTCATAACACTGAAGTTTGTTGCAGAAAGTTTCTCCTACATACAATAAAGAGCTTAGCAGTTACCACAACTACTTACAAAATAAGTGGTTATGTGATTCTATAAGCAGTTATGAAATACTATAATTTATCTCAAAATTTTAAAATGTATTTATTCTTTAAAGATGGCCTGTGTGCATAGGGAGAGAAAGGGGAGAAAAAGAGATAATAGCTGGTAATTATTTGACAGTTTGGGTTGAAATTGCTTTGCAAAAACTAGCCTAATAAAGGTAATGCAGCTCACACTAAGATGAGCAAACTATATATAAAATTGAAGTAATTTTCACTAAATGCTTGGCAAAATGAGATGAACAGCACAGAACATCTGTAAGCCAGTATCACCTGATTAAACTTACTAAAAAGCTCAGAGGAAAGAAAAGACAGGTAATGTATGTATTTCCTCACTAAAAACACTGAAAAATACTTATTATTTCCAGTGTTACATATTCATATTTGTCAAATTGGATGAATAACTCAGAAAATAAACAATTACTTAAATAATCATAGGAGATATGAAAAGTAACACATTTTTGTAACTATTCAAGTCATGCACATGAAACAAATCTCTGGCCAAAATTCACTTTCAGTAATATAAAAAAATATTAACTTCCAAGTATACATACATATATGCATAACAAGACGTGCTGTAGCTCCTACCAATGATCTCAAAGAAAAGCTGACACTACCATGGAAAATGTTCAATGTCTTTAAAATGAAATCATAGAATCACAGAATCATAGAATGCTTTGGGTTGGAAGGGACCTTTAGAGGTCATCTAGTCCAACCCCCCTGCAGTGAGCAGGGACATCATCAACTAGATCGGGTTGCTCAGAGCCCCGTCCAACCTGGCCTTGAATGTTTCCAGGGGTGGGGCCTCCACTACCTCTCTGGACAACCTGTTCCAGTGCTTCACCACCCTCAGTGTAAAAAATTTTTTGCCTTATATCTAGCCTAAATTTCCCCTCCTTTAGTTTAAAACCATTAGTCCTTGTCCTGTCACAACAGGCCTTACTAAAAAGACTGTCCCCATCTTTCTTATAGGCCCCCTTTAAGTACTGAAAGGCTGCAATAAGGTCTCCCCGCAGCCTTCTCTTCTCCAGGCTGAACAGCCCCAACTCTTTCAGCCTGTCCTCATAGGAGAGGTGCTCCAGCCCTCGGATCATTTTTGTGGCCCTCTTCTGGACTCGCTCCAACAGCTCCATGTCCTTCTTGTGCTGAGGGCTCCAGAGCTGGACGCAGTACTCCAGGTGAGGTCTCACCAGAGCAGAGTAGAGGGGCAGAATCACCTCCCTCGACCTGCTGGCCACGCTTCTTTTGATGCAGCCCAGGATACGGTTGGCCTTCTGGGCTGCAAGCGCACACTGCTGGCTCATGTCCAGCTTTTCATCCATCAGTACCCCCAAGTCCTTCTCTGCAGGGCTGCTCTCAATCCCCTCATCTCCCAGCCTGTATTGATATCAGGGGTTGCCCCGACCCAGGTGCAGGACCTTGCACTTGGCCTTGTTGAACCTCATGAGGTTTGCACAGGCCCACCTCTCCAGCCTGTCCAGGTCCCTCTGGATGAGGGACAATACAACCCTTTAAGAAAAATAATAAAAAGGTTCTATCAATCTGTTATTTAAAGATGTGATAAATCAGTCATTTTAATTCTGTGATTTTTATCACAGTGGCACAGTTGCAAATACTCCAGGTACAATCCAATTCAAGTTTCACCCAGATATTCTAGTAACAGAACAAAACATCTGGAGTCTGAAAAAAATGAAATAAAATCATCACTGCGCCCAGGACGTCTACCCTTTCCTCTTCCTCCAATTATTTCTCCATAAGGCATACAAAATTCACTCCAAAAATACAATTAAATACCTGAGAAAGAAGGGGTGGAATTCCACGGAAATAAGTTGAATGTATTACTAAATTGCTAAACTTATTACTAAATTTCACATAAGGTAAACTGTTTGGCCTCAAAGCAGTAATGACTAAGCTCACAGATCTACATGCTAACAAAACACACATTCAAACCTTAAGTCTAAGATGTCACGAATCCATTTAAACAAAAAATATTTTTATTAGGAAATACACTTCATTTGTTAGTCTCAATTGAAATGGCTCCATGTTGCTCTAACATGAGAAGAAAGATTAAAACGAAGTGGGTACAACAAGTATCTTACATATCAAAGAGATGACCAAAAAAAAAAAACCCACTACCACAGACACTGGCGACAATCACCAAATCCACAGTCCTCTAGACTAAAACAACCTCGTGTCTAATTCAGGGCCCATAAGTAGTCCTACCCACTTAATTGCGTCTATTAAATGTTTTAAGCTAAACATGCATGTAAGTGCTTGTAAAACTGCACCCTAATAATATTTCTGAAAAACACCCTCCCCCCACCAAGTGCCTTTCAAAAGACTTGCAAGAGTCCATCTATCTAGGATCCATTTCACTTTCATGATTTGTTAAATAATAAAAAAAATCCTAGTCTAGCTATCTAATCTGTTTATCTTGGGAAAAGGAATTTATAATAAAAGAGAGATATGACAGAACATACAAACACCCAAAGGAACTCCCCATTGTGACAGAGAAACTCTTTTCACCTTTTTTGTTAATAGATGATAAAGTCACATTTTGAGAATATCTGCACAGTATAAAAGTTTTGGATTTGCTGTATTTGATTTTTCACATTAGTGTTGTCAAAAAAGGAACTTTTATGAAAATGGCTAATACCATCCCCTGGGATACATACTTTTCTAAAAGAAAACTTCCTTTAGCATGTCTGACCAGGAGACCTGGTATCTACAGAAAGTGATCCCATCACGGTTCCTGCACTCCAATGGCGAAAAAATATTTTTTGTACCACCCTCAATCTGCTTTGTTACCAAAACAGGGCTTTGAACTGCTTAATATCAGGCTACAAATAGGAAACAAATTGAACGTAAAACTGACTCTGGTGACACTGAACATGTCTATTCCCTCCATAAAGCATATTTGACATAGTTCTGTAAGATTTTCAAACAAAGAATCAACAATACCAATTCCGGTTGTAATTCTAGTAAACTATTAGCCTATTCCTTCACATGAACCTCATGAAGTTCAACAAGGCCAAGTGCTAGGTGCTGCACCTGGGCCGTGGCAACCCCTGATATCAATACAGGCTGGGGGATGAAGGGATTGAGAGCAGCCCTGCAGAGAAGGACTTGGGGGTACTGGTGGGTGAAAAGCTGGACATGAGCCAGCAATGTGCGCTTGCAGCCCAGAAAGCCAACCGTATCCTGGGCTGCATCAAAAACAGCGTGGCCAGCAGGTCGAGGGAGGTGATTCTGCCCCTCTACTCGGCTCTGGTGAGACCCCACCTGGAGTACTGTGTCCAGCTCTGGGGTCCTCAGCACAGGAAAGACATGGAGCTGTTGGAGCAGGTCCAGAGGAGGGCCACAAAAATGATCCGAGGGCTGGAGCACCTCTCCTACGAGGACAGGCTGAGAGAGGTGGGGCTGTTCAGCCTGGAGAAGAGAAGGCTGCTGGAAGACCTTATTGCAGCCTTTCAGTACTTAAAGGGGGCCTATAAGAAAGACGGGGTCAAATTTTTTAGCAGTGCCTGTTGTGATAGGACAAGCGGTAATGGTTTTAAAGAGGGTGGATTTGGACTAGATACAAGGAAGAAATTTTTTAGAATGAGGGTGGTGAAACCCTGGACCAGGTTGCCCAGAGAGGTGGTAGATGCCCCATCCCTGGAAACCTTTAAGGTCAGGTTGGACGGGGCTCTGAGCAACCTGATCTAGTTAAAGATGTCCCTGCTCATTCCAGGGGGGTTGGACTAGATGACCTTTAAAGTTCCCTTCCAACCCAAACTATTCTACGAGTCTGAAAGACTTCTGTCGTCAGTACTGAAAAAGACAGTCTACATCAATAATCAGCTATTTTCTTAATACTTTGTAAATGGTGTCATTAAAAATATTTTTTTATTTTACCAACTGTAAAATTAAATGCTTATTTTCTGTGGAACCTTCAGAATAGTTTTATCTGTGATAAACATACCCACCTCTCCATTAACAACCTAGAAGTGACCCCTTTTTTTCTTTAAACTTAAACAATCTTGACTCAATATAACACTACTGATGTAGTTGATGTTGTTGCCCTGATGTGAGAATATGAAATCAGAAAACACTGCATAAGTGTAAGGTCAAATTAGTATTTGTATAATTTAATCCAGTCAGGTATCAAAGCAGGCTGCACTGATACCAGTCTGCTTTGTGCCAGTATAACAAAACATACGTATTAGAGAGGGAGCAATAGTAACATAGCATTAAGAACAACTTCCAAATAAGCACTGGCAGCTAAGACCTCAAATTAGTCATTTTGGCATTTCGTGTGTTGATGGATTCAACTATTTTCAGATGAAAATATGAGCCAGTATTCATCTTTAAAACAAGCTTGTTTACACACACAATCCTGTTTTTTCCTAAAACAGAGGGGAAGAAACAACAGATTAAAGCAACAGACTACAATACAAAAAAATAGGTTTAAGTTACCTGAATTCAAAGGTAGACAAGTACTAATATGAACTGGCCTTTTACAAGTTTCTTTAAAAAAAATAAACCTTTCCAGTTTCTATTATTTTCTCTGTACACAGGCTAGCAAGACGGTGTGCTATTACCCCATTACTTTCTTACATAGGTCTGAATGTGATAGCAGAACTTATTGCACTCTTTTATTCTAATTCTCTTTTCTTCTAAGTTTATATTAGCAGATTCTAGATGAATTGAAGTCCTCTGCAATTTTGAAAGTAGCTACAGTATTTGCACAGCATTACACGGAGCTTTGTTCTTGTCCCCACGCTCCCTTCAAAGTTTCTTTACTGACATTGTAGTAGGACACACAGATGATGGCCTGCATTCGAAGGAGGAAAGGAGATACACCACGGATTTTTTGTTTGTTTTGGATAGGTTTAGGATTGCGGGTTGTTTTTTTTAAATGTCATAGTGGTAGTTACCATTGCGTTCTGCAAATCTGCCAGGATTAACTGGGAAAATGATTCAGGTTAGTTTTAATCCAGATTAGTGACTCAAGTCAATTCACAACACACCAGCACAAACATTCGTGTCACCATCAAGGTGGTGTCCCCATGGAAGCAGGTGGAGCTACTTCTTTAACTGATAGTGGAACTATTTATGGAACTGTGTTAGCCATTTGTTTTTCAACGGATCCATATAACTAAGGGAGAAGGACACAGGTTAAAAAGTTTCTGAGATCACTCAGGCTCAGTTTCCTATACTGAAAAACTTCTATCTTCTTCAGATTTCTGAACATTTATTTTCTCTAATATTAAAAGCTGCTTCACTTCTCCCTCCAACAGTGTACAGGTTCATCGGTTCATTTACAAACTCTTGCAAGGTAAGTGTATTTTTGATAAATGTATAGAAACTTGATTGTGACTATTCTTAATGACTGAAGCCCTTAAAGAAATACAAAAATATACACACCTTTTTAAAAAAGAAAAAAAATCCAGATTATTAGAGAATAACCCAGAAAACCTTATTTCAATTATCAAGACCATCACGTCTATTCCTCTTCCAAATGTGCTACCACTAAGGCAGAAAAGCCAAGCTGTCTCCATTAATAATAATTTTCGCACATACATATCACTGAGAATGCATGTCTGTCCTTTGCTGTGCCCACCTTTTTAAAAATAAAAGGGTCACCTTCTTTGTTGTGTCTTCCTTCCTCCAGAACATTATAGACTACCTGATAATAGCTAGGCTAGTCTTAATTATTGCTGTATTTACCTCCACACTGCAGACCAGAGTTGTCTGACCCAAGGACCATACTTGCCTATTTAGTAAACTCCTGTCTGTGAAATCTCATCTCTTTCTGCTTCTAGAAGTCATTCAGATACAGCTACTGCATCCTACAGCATGTTAAGATTTCCCTAATCCCCTGACTACTCATGGATCTTAAACAGATGACAACAGAAAGACATTCTAAAGGTCTTTGTCTATGGCTGATAGAGATCTTCACAAAGGAACCCACATCCTCAGGAACTTTGGTCTCAATCTGACAAATAAGCACCATGCACCTTCAGAATTGTAGGGCACAGTCTTTTCAAGATAAAGCTATTACAAGGAAAGACTCTTAGGTATTGTAAAACTTAAACCAGGTATAAAAATTTTCTTCCAATAGATAATAGCTTTTCAAGCTAGCAGTATTATCTTCATACATTTGGGCAATGAAATGTTGCCTTAATCACCCTGTCATTTAACAGAAGACATGCATGCCTGCCTTTAATGAAACAGTTAAATTACAATTCTATCAGAATTTGTTTACATACTGATATTAAAAATATCAGCTGAGATTATGGTAGCTAGAAGAAATTTTAAGATGGAAGAATATTTTTCAGTTTATTTAGCTTGTGGTTATTCCAACTTGATCGGTTTCCCCTTTCTGTGCAAATTTGTCTTTGGAATACAAAGAATAAAAAAACATGATTGTGAAACAAAAATATGGCAAGAAATTCAGGCCTTAGTGAATATCCGAAGTTACTTGGGAAAACAAAGAAAAATAGGAAATAGATTTCAAGTTTATCATGGTTCCATAAGTGGAAAATAGTTTTCCCACAGATAATAACTTGATGTCTCCTAAAATTTCCTTAAGCTTTGGCAAAAACCATTCTGACAGGCAAATACTACCTCACCTTTCCATTAAACCTAAGCAGATCCATTCCCACGAAAGCCATCTGAATCAGTCGCTTCCTCGAGGAATCAAATTTTTTACATTTGAAGGAAAAACTCCTGTGCATGAAGATCACTAGGGTCAGAAGAGGTGTATGCACTTGGCTAAATGTTATGGGGCAGAAGAAAATTTACGTATGTCTCTTACAAGAGTATTGCGGCACACATCCTGTATGTATATACACAAGTACAGAGCACAGATCCATGAGCTAACCAGAAACAGGACAGCCACACCAGTGTAGCACTACCTTACAGCAAGAAGAGACTATTACTAGCTGTCTACTAAAGCAGCATTTAAATCTGGAGCAACAAAGTTCTTACATCAATAAAAAAACAGTTTGTCAGCTTCACTGTACATCACTCAGGTAAGAGCATGACCCTAATGTTTCAGGCCATTACAGACAAAGTTGTGTCCCTAATTGACTTGGGTTTCTTGTCATTCCTTACTACCCTCCATGGAAAAACTGCATACAACTAGCTATACGCACCTCACAGTCCAAGGGAGTTCAAATGTACAAAAAATTGATTATGCAACAGGGCTATGTCCACTTACTCACAGACCAGCATTTTCAGAAAGTGAACACAGGAATAAGACCAGATAATTGGAGTTGCATTACTTTAGAGGAAAAGACCTATTGCTTCTACTTTACTACCTCCTGCTCTACTGAAAGGACAGTAATACTGAATTTCACTACAATATTTCTTAGCCTGTTCCGTCACGCTGTGTCCAATCTAGTAATTAAGTCAAAACCAGAAGAATAATCAGCAATTTATGCTTAAACTGAACCTTGACTGTGCTCAGGGTGAATGATGGTTTCCAAGACCACATCTGTAGCAGCAAGTGAAACAACAGCAGCACCTGAGCCCCTGCGTGAGACCTCCATTCCCTACGCTGTAACCACGGTTCACTTTTGGACAACTGTAGGCTAAGAACTTAGCTAGCGACAGGGCAAGACCATGCCAGCTAGAGCACGGCAGGACCCTGACACTGTCCGGTTTATGGTTATAGATGCAGACCTACAGACAACGGAGATATTTTATTTTCATAACTATTTTGCATGCAATCAAAAACAAAGGAAAAAAATGTTATGATCCTCTCACAATCTGTATGTACTTTCAGCATCACTGACCCTACAGTATTACAGCAAACATGTTTGTTTCTTCCCCCCCTTTTTTTCCATTTTAAAGGACAACGAACCCAATAGTGATTTCATATATTAGAAAATAAATCAAGACATGATGACAGTAAAAACAATACCAATTCCGCAATTCAGAAAATTACTCAGTGTATAAAACCAAGAACAATTCCCATGTGCCAAGAAAGAAGTCCGATCACATGGTAGCCTCTTCTCATATTTATGCTCTAGAAATTAAGCTTGAAATCAAAATGTAACTAAAAAGTTTTACTTGGAATAAAATGTGTATAAGACTTCTTGCAGTATGTAGAAAGCAGGATTGAAGAAAGTCTAAAAAGCTTACAGATAACCCCATTCCTCTCCCCCCTCATGTTCAGCATCCATTTGATGTAACATGCTGACAAACAGAAATAACTTCATTGTACATTGCTTGGTTTTGATTCAACAAAAAAAGTACTTGGATTGCAAGTATACTGAAACTTCACCAACTTACATGTAAGTCTGAAAGACACACTGTGCATCTTTCCTCATAAATTTAGACACTGTGATTCCAAAAAATGAATACTGTATTACCAAACACACTTTCAGCAATACAGTCTGACTGAAACACACCATACTGTATAGAAAACCTAAAACCTAAAATAAACTCTACAGTTAGGCTCAATGTTGTCTCTGGCTTTCTGATTCAGTCAAGTCAGTCCTGCAATAGAGTCATATAAAATAAATCTAGGGGCTTTTTAATAATGAACACTGTCATACTTTACAGAATTGGTTTTGAAGTTACATTTCTCATTTTTAATATGCTAAATTTTGGTAAAAATGTTTTTGACAGGTAGAGAGGAGGCAGTTGGGACTTCTGGCACAAACACTGCAGGGCACATGTGGGAAAGAATACTGGTAGTTTTTCTAAAAAATGAAGAGCACTAAAATAAATTTATTTTGACACTTAAATTGCCTTTCTTCAGAGGCAGCCAACCATTAAAATAGATGAAGTGATTCACACCTCATAGTGCTACTGTTTCAGGCTTCTACACGTACGAACCATTCTTCATCATACTGCCCATATTTAGAGGTTTTCTTCATAATCCTAACAGTCAGAAATTATTTTCAAAACGGAGAACTAGCTGAATGTCTACAATTAAAAGGATTTGCCAGCATAGAATTTTTCAGGAGATGCAGCTTGTATTAGTATATTTATTACTTCTTATATATTTCTCTTCTAATTCGAGCTTAAAATATTCCTGAAACAGAACAAACACTATGCACATACAAAACAGTGTTTCTGCTACCTTATTTGCTGCTACATTCAGGTTTTGCCACCAGAATTTTGACAACTGGAGTTCTGCTGCTCCCCACCCTCACTGGCATAAATACCACCATTTCCCGAGTCAAGACAAGCCCTTCAGTTCTGGGGAGATGAACAGTGGGGAAACCCATAGGGATGGGGATTAAGGAAAATA
>VYZW01015992.1:40107-85298 GCA_013401315.1 Balaeniceps rex
CGCTGCGCCCGCCCCCGGCGCGGTCCGGCCTGGCCCAGCCCGGCCTCCTCCTCCTCCCCCGGCCCCGCGCCGCGGAGGTGGCCTCCCTTACCCACAAGGCCCCGCTGTGAGCGGCGGCGCATAGCTCAGCGCTCACTCACCGCCTAACTATAACCCTGAGCTCAGCGCCCCGTGGCCGGGAGGGTAGGCTCGGGGACGGAGACGGGGCCGCGCCGCCGTGCTCAGCCCGCCGCAGCACCAAGGTGACCTCCCGCTTCGCCGGCCCCCGAGGCAGCTGCTGCGGGCAAGGCCCGGCGGAGGGGTTGGGCCAGGGCACAGCAGCCGGAGAGAGAAAGGGCCGTGTGGTGACTGGGTGAATTTTGGCTGAGACCTCATCCTCCCCCTGTAACGTAAAGCACACACACAAAAAAACAGTAAACAGTTGAGAAAGTGGGTGAGCGGCATTTCAGGTAGGGCGGCAGTGCTCAGGGCACATAGGAGAGGGAGGATGGAGAGCTACAAGGTGAGGAGCTGTGCCAGGGAAGATGCAGCCCTCCCTCATTCACCCTAAGGAAGACGAACTTCCACACGCTGTGCCGGACATGGTTACTGCTCGGCAGGCATTTCGAGGGGGGTCAGGATGCTGTTTATCAGACCCAGGCAAGAGCAGGCTGTAGCAGGGAGAGTGCCGCTGATGGCTCAGGTTGTGGCTGCGGGGATGGCGGCGGTGAGTTGGATGGCAGGGATGCTCCATGGGATGATGTGGTGAGGTTTGTGGCCAAACTGTGGTTCCAGCAGCCCGGAGATGCAGCCAGCGTCACCGGGCAGAGCGACAGCAACCACAGAAGGGCTATCCGTGGAGGTGGAGGGACCTCAGGGAGGAAAGGTTAACAGTTTTGTTGTGTTGACTTTCAGCTGATAGCTGGATGTCAGTGAGCTGATGTCAGATAAATGGGCCAATATTTTAACTTGAAAGGAAAAGGAGAAGGAGGCAAAGAAAAGTAAATACATGAGTCACTTGCATGGTTTTGAGTGAGATCACTCTCTGTGATATTCTGAGTCAGGGCCCTGGCGCTGAACAACCCCCAACTCAAGGTAAGGTCAAGTCTGAATATCAACCCAAACCCCATAGCTGGATTCTGTTTTACAGTCCACTGAATCAAAATCCCTGAACCTGACAGACATATACACACACACACACACACGTGAATGTTTTGAAAAGTCAAATCGGGCGTTGTGACTCATGCTTCTTTCAGTGAACCACATTGAGTTTGTGAGTTTTCTGAAGGAATTGGTGAAAATATGTTTTGGAGAGGCAATATATTTATTTGTATCGTAGGACTACTTCATCCCCAAAACAGAATAGGATCCTCTTTACTGTAACGCCAACAAAAAAAACCCACATCATTTGCTCGAGCAGCTTAGTTTGCAATGAGATAAGAGAAGTAGGTGCAACAAGTAGTAGGGTTGCTACTAGGATTAGGATGTGGGTACTAGTAGGATCATGAAGTTAGACGGCCTAGCACATCAAATATTAAAAGCTCTAAATTACCTAAAAGAAGCATGATTTCTTCACATACCGCCTACTCGTTGGCTGATTTCTTGTAAGTGGCACAGCAGAAATGTTTTGGTTTTTTTCAGAAGGGATTTAAAATAGGTTTGAACAAGAGACCAAACATGGGGAGTGTGTCTCCAGTGATCAATAAGGAGCCCATGCTGGCTTTTGCTAATATCAACAGCAATTGCTGTTGTGATTGCAATGAGCTTTGAGTCGAGCACCAGGTGATGTGAAGTTTGAAGCTCTCTTTTCAGTTTCCCCTTGGCTGTAGGCAAGCTGCTTCTCTTTTCCTCATTTTTCTTATCTATAAAATAAGCTTTGTAAAAACTAATCTTTACTTTATCTAGCTCATATGAGTTAGTGACATTGTTCAGGGCACTATTTAAACAAAGCTAACAAAGAAATTCTTAAATAAGCATAACATCCCTTTTTTGCATACAAAAAAAGCGTGATTGTGACTTCAGAAGCAAGTGTGTAGAAACAGTACCTTCTTGAAGTTCTTGCCCAATAGATCTGTTCCTCCAGCCTTCAGGACATATCTGTTTACTGACAAAACAAGTTTTACACTGTGACAGGGACAAATTGACAACAGCAGAGTCAGCTGAATTCCTTTGTGTGACACAAATCCTCAACAAAATCATCAGCAGAAGCTTTATTGCTGGTTGTAAGTGATTAAGTGGCAAAAAGAGTACCCAGAAAGTCAGATCCTTCCCTCAGTATTTGTGAAAAACACTGTTTTAACATGGCCTAAAGGAAAAATAACCCCAACTTCTGCATTCTTTTTACATTTCTACTTTTTCTGCCTATAGTGGCATATATCTCTTAGGATAACACTTATCCCTAACAATGACCATCTAAGGAAGAACTGCTTTTAGTTGGTCCACGTATGGTAGTTTTGAAGTCCGATGCAGTGAATTGTCAAATGTTATTTACCATGTTTTGTAAGGCAAAGTCCAAGCCTTTCAGCGTGCATGCTGCAGCTTTAAGCCTATGAGTCCACAGTTGGATCCTTCACCTCTCTCTCTACTCCCTGAAATGCCATTTAACTCTTTAGGTGTCTACAGTCCAAATATGTCTTAGGTGTCCTGAGGCAGTCGGGAATTTACTGTTGACCATTTTCAGAACTGGCTGCATTTTTATGAGCAGATTTGTAAGAAGTTGGTAAACTGGGCTTATTGGTTAAAAATCATCAGCTTCAGGTCATTCCTTTAGGGTATTCCATAAGGATCAAGCCTTCTCAGGTAGAAGAGGGATTTGGCTCTGGACCTCAGGCATGCTTTCACTACTAGCTATTGCAGAAGAAGAAAAAGGAGACAAACTACCCACCTGTGCATCTGTTTTAGGAGAAAGGGTGGCTATGCTTTTAGCACTTGCTGCTGGCTAGTTAAGGCTTTTACAAATCCTCTTCTTAGGCTCCCACTCTCTGCAGGTATTGTATAGAGAGCATAAGAGCAGTATTGATGGGGGATTTGATTCTACTAATTGGTAGGGTCCCTAAAATTTAGGTTTAGCATCTCGTGTGGATTTAGTCCATTTTTGTGTTTTGCATATGGGAAAACATGCATAGAAAAGTTAAGTGAGTTGCCAGTGATCTCATGGGCTATCTCTGCCTAGAGACATGAATTGCTCTCATCCTGAATGAGAACCAAATTGTGACAACAGAGTAAGAAGGACAAAAAAACAAATAGTCCAAGCAAATACACAGTCTTTGAAAGCTGCCGAAATTAAGCCATGTCAAACTGCTACGGGCAAAGGTACATAACTGTCATCCCTCCCCACTGGGGTGTCCAGGACATCGCACTGATGGTTTGAACGCCACAGTCGATCATCGTTGTGATGGAAATAGGACAAGAGGTGTTTTTTTAGATAATGAGGTCTCGAGACTTTGGAGGTTGTACCTAAAGATTGCCATTCTACCTTCAGAAAATAATTTACATTTACTTCACTAACATAAGGGCTTCTTTATTTTTAGATTCATAAATATGAAATAGGGACGGAAAGGAATAGAAGTGTATTGTGGTTTTTTTTTTTCATTTTCCTTCCTCACATGCTAGTGTTTAATCAGTCTAAGGGTTAATAAATTATTTTTCTGGATTAGAAATAAATCCCTTTTTCTTCATTTTAGGTTAATGAAAACAGATGGGAAGAAAGGTACATGACTTCTGTATCTGGGAGATACAAAAGCACATGTTTTTAAAGGAGTCACAAAGTTAGCCACAAACATCATTGTTCATTTTCTGATTCCAGTGTTGTCTTGGTACAAATATTATAGTTATGCAAAGTCCACAAAAAAACACTTTTTAACATTCTTTCATTTAATTCATGGTACAGCATCTGTTGCATTGCAACTAGTGGCTTTAAATACAAGCAGCTTTTCAAACCCCATGTATTTCCAAACCAGCAGCCCCCAGTAAGAATGACACTCCCACATCAATCAATAGCACAGGCCAGCTATAAAACTACAAAACCACTCAGCCATCTGTATAATTAAATGCAAACCAAAGTCATCAAGCAAATGTTAGAGAAAATATCTTCATATGATAAACTTTACAGGTGAAGGCCTACATCTACTGTTTCTACTTGGGAAGGAATATATTTTTGTCTCTGATAGGTATGCCAGGTATCATTGCTTCCCACTGTTTCAAATGGCATGTCTTGCTATATAGCTGATAAATGCAGAAATATTAGTTGGTGCTGTCTGTGCTGTGTTGAATTCAATTTCTTAAACACAAATACCAGAGGATCAAGAAAAGGAGGTGTGAAACAAAAGTGGCTGCACAATGCCTGGGTGTGTCCTGATAATGCAGGACTTGGTCTCTGCCTGTCTTTCTTTTAATTGGTTACATAATTCTCCCCAGCTAACTAACGTTGCTTTTGTTAATGAGGTAGTTTCATAGTTTCTTGGATGCACTGGGAAGACAGAAGTGAAACTCTGAATCTGGGTTAATTGAAATGCTTACGTGATGTTGATGTGCCAGATTCTCTGCTGTAAGTCTTAGGAGGAAACTTGCAGTAAGCGTAGCTTGGAGATTAAGGACAAAGTGACCTCAAGTTTTCCCTTGCTGCTTTCTACATTTAGGCTAAGTTTGGGGCTGTACAGCCCATAGGCATAAGTCACAGCAGTTTGAGGGGCTGCTCTGATTTATGAAATCCTCCCCATCGTGCTGTCAGTAGGCTGCTTATACCTCAGAGTACCTCGGAGCAGAGGAGGGTTTCTGCCATGGTTATTTCTGCTGTGAGCATTATCTCCAGCACTTCCTTTGCGTGACACATTGTAAAGGTTGCAAAATTGGAAGCGTGCAGGGTGCAAAGCTGCTAGTCCCTTGGAAGTGCTGGCCATAGCTTCTCAAAGCTGTTTCTGCCTCCTTTTAGTTGTGACAAAGGGACTAAGGATTGATTGAGTCCCATCACTTGCATGCCTGTAATACTTATCTCTTCCACTGAACATGTACCCGTATGAACAATCTGATAGATTATTCTGGATTTAAGATCAAACATTTAAATACCTGCTTCCCAAAATAGAACCTGAAGTCCAGAATTGGGCAAATAGGCTCCTTATAGAGAACCTGAGAGGAGTCAGACATTTTAGAAAGGAGTGCCCAACTGCCTGCTGAACAGAGCTTGTTACGAAAAGTGTGCCCGAAATCCTGTGTTTTCCCAGATGATACATAATCTGAAACAGCTTGTCCATCCTGATCCGATATGGAATTCTTTGGCAGAGTGAGAACCCATGTAGGTATTCTCCTTTCTCCATCCTGTGGCAATTCATGCTGCGTATTCCACCTCCAAATAAAATTCCTAGCCACTATCTTGCAGGTTTGTGTGTGGTTTTGCCTCTTTAAGGATGCATTCTGCTGAAGCAGTCTTTATGCAGTAAAAATGCATTCATAAGAAGATAAAGAGGCCAGGAGGAAAAGGCTCTCTAGCCTACCGATGAGAGCACTCAGCAGGGTGGAGGCAGAGAGGTAGATGGCAAACTTCGCGACCTTCACAGTTAGGTGGCTATTGAGAAGAGTATTTTTGGATTGCAGTCTTGGATTTTGGTGTAAGGACCATTGTAGGCACCTAATAAATCCTTCTTTTGATCTGGCCTTTAGGCATAAGTATGCAGGAACTGGCTTGGAAAGTGACGGTAAAACCCTGGGCACTGAACACTCCCTGCAATTAGGGGGAAACGCCAGTAGAAGATGACTTGTATAGGACAGGCTAAATAAAGAGGATTATTGCTGTAGTTCTGTGTGCATGTCTGAATACCCACATTATGTGTCTCCATGTTAGCACTGTCATTCCTACGATCTGCTTTTCATCAAGACTTAGCTACTGTTAATTGTGGGGAAAACAAGCCAGTCTAGCTGATGCTACAGTTGCTGGGCCTAGTCTTGGGGAACTTGCAGGGGCTGTAAAATAGGAATAAGAACAGTTGTGAGTGCGCTAGCAAAGACACCATAGCTTTGCAGATAAGGATTTACGCTCTTGGAGAAATTACGTCATTTTGTATTTAAAAAACATCGGAGTCAAGCAGCAAAGTAAACACTCAGCACAGAGAGGGAGGGAAAGAAAGAAAGAAAAATAATATCCAGGGACCTATTTTTTTCCTTCCTGTTTGGAAAAAACCTGATTTTCCTATTTCTCCTCATTTTGTCCAACAAGAAGGACAGTCTTGTTTAACAAGTGTTATTACTAGACTTGACTCTCAAACAGTAAACGGGACAACTGTGTGAAGAGACTAGCATAGAGATGATCTCAGTTTTGCCCCAGTCCAAATTAATTCTTCATCTAGGCTTTGGTGATGGGTGATGATGTTAAAACAAAACACTATGTGGGTAAGCAGAATTAAAGTATGAAAATGAAAATTGTCATAAAAGTGGTAGTTACAAACAAATTGGAAGAAAAGCTTTAAAGATTTTAATAAATTTGGTGTCAGATAAGCATCAGAATTCTGGAATTACTAAAACTACATCTCAATTTCAGTAAGAAGTGATTTTCAAATAGATTACTACTCCCAGGATGATGCTGTATGATTGGAAATAACAAGTATAGATCTGTATCTTAAAAGGAGACAAAGATGACAGTTGTCAAACTCCTCCTGTGACCTCAGTAGCATACAATGTTTAAAAGCACATTTCTAGCAAGTAATAAAAATATGGAAGAAAATAGGAAACAGTCTAAATGTACATCATACCGGACTAATCACGGCTATAAAATAATGGCCAAAAAAAGCACAGCTGATCTCATTTACTTTGTCGTCAGTACATAATTTGATATGGTAAGGCCAGAGTTAATGGAAATTATTAAGGGAACTTTTCATGTACATTCTTTGTAGGACATCCATCTATAAAGCATTCTGGAGGGTAACATACTATTCCTAAACTACAAAGAACTGACTATAGGTAGGACAGCAATGCTTTATGGGGTGAAATAGGAGGGTATTAGTTGAATCCTTGAAGATTTCAATTGGTAGGAATTACAAGGACCAGGCTTGATCCGTCTTGTTTAACATTTTGACATTAGAACCTTTTTGTTTACCAGCATGAAATCAAGGAGTGTGCTGATGATGCTGGCTGTGTGCACAGAGTCAGAAGACAACATCAATAGAGGGTTGAGCGTTGGGATATTGCTCAGAAGATCTGGATCATCTCAATGACGGGAATGATAGAAATAGGACATAATTAAATGGTACAGTCTGTAGAGGGATGTGCCCTTTGGGGCTAGTAAGAAATTCTGATACAACGTGGGAACTTATTCTTTGGAAACAGCTGAGGAGAAATACTTCAGGCTTCCATTAGTTGATGGAAATGTGGAATTAAAAAGGGTAAATGGTATTGTAAAATTTAACAAAGTTGCTCAAGTAAGATAGGGTAAGGGCAAGATCAAGTAAAAACACTGCTGGAACATAAATAGTTCTATTCATCTGTATTGAAGGAGAGGAACTGAAATTGGGAATTGGGTGGAGAGAAAGAAAGAAGGCAGCCTGTTTTGTGTGAGGTGACTTGAATAACTCAATTTGCTAAGTCCAGCAGAGGGGTGACTGAGAATATGGTGGTGTCTGTAGATACACCAAAGAAGTCAACACCAGGGAGGCTAAGAGCTCTGTGAATTACAGAACAATGTTGGCAGAAGAACGTATGCATGTCAACAGTCCACAAATAGATTTAGATGGGAAATAAGAAAGTTTCTAGCTATAAATGGTGAGGGTTTGGTAAAACCTTCATCTGAGTAAAGGCAGCAAGAAAATAACTACCTGCAGTGTGATCAGTGCATTTTAAAAGGGTTGTATGATGTGGTGATTGGCATGGTAGGGACTGGAGTCGGGGGCCATCAACGTCATTTTCAGCTCTTTGTTTCTCTGGCTGCAGACATAATAGTTTGTAAGAAGCGTAGTGCAGCCTGGATGAAAGTGAAACCAAACTATTTCATGACCAGTTAAAGACTTTGTGGAGGTTGCATTTTTGTTCAAAACCCACAGTGAATATAATAAAAACCAGCACAGTTTGGACATAACCAAACTCGCTGTTCTTCCTTGCTGAAAGAAAATAACCTGAAGGTATTTCTTTGTGTGGACCATTAAATGTTCTGTTTGACCCAATGTAGAATATTTGCTCTGAGTGCTTGAAAGAAGAGAGGCGGTCTCTTTTTTTATCTCGTATTGAATTTGAAGCAGAACTCTACTTCTTAGGAAGCTGTCAAAGGACTGGGGATCCCTGAAGTGGGAGAAAGGGGAAATTCTTCCTCGTGTTGAAGCTGTTGCCCTGCACAAAGGCACCGAGTTCGTTGGGTCAGCGAGGAGGAACATGAGAATCATGGCTTCCCACCCTGGGAACCAGCGCGCTCCCCTGGGAGGTGTGTCCCCATCCCTCTCCATCTGGACAAAATCAAAGAGGTAACAGGAGGGATTGCGCGTGGCCTGCCTCAAAACAGCCTCTGCTAACGGGTCTCTGCTACCTAAGTAAACGCTCTGATCATTGAGCTGTTGGCTAATTGGGGACTTTCCTCCAACAGAGTTTATCCCCTCCTTTGTTTTTTTTCCAGCAAACTATTCAGCAAATTTGAAGCAAATAGTTTAGACATGACTGAAACCACATTTTCTGGGGAATTAACTATTTAAATAAATAAATAAATCATCCAACTCTAACTCTTACCACTTTTAAAATCTATGCTGCTTGTTTTCCACCTAAATTAAAACACATTTTAATCTTTTTTTCAGTATCAGAGTTTGGCCCATCTACCCAGCCAGGCTAATAAATTAGGGCTCATTAAATTATGCTGTTCTGGGGTACACGAGGCCTACTATAGCACTTACAACTAATGCTTATTTCTTCAGCTTACCAATTTTTTCCTCTCTTTGGAGCCCCTTTCATTCAGTCAGTTCCAACTGGTGGGGGGGAGGACGGGACGGGGACTCTTCACTGTTAACTTTTCATCCTTTTCTAGTCAACTAATTTAGAACTAATAAAAAAAATAAAAGGAAATACTTTTGTCACTGAGCATACTGCTAACTTGTTGACAGTTTAAATAGATTATGCCATGCCACAGGGTACAAGCTGAACCATGGGAAACAAAGAAAAAAAAGGATATATCTAGCTGGAGTTGATAAAAGTGTAGGAAATGTTACAGTAACACAGAATTCCAGCTCTGAACCAAGTGCATGAAGAGTGATTTCACTACAGAAAAGAACACAATTTGGTTTTTCCAGAATTTTCCAAGCAGCTGTCCAAGATTCCCCCACAACAGGTATGGCAGGCAGGCAGGCAGCTGCATAGCCTGCATAGTCAGTCGGCTGGTACCGCCACAGCCCAGCCCCCCGATCTTTCAAGACCTGGAAGTCCTTGAACTTGGGCTGTCAAAGAGGCCTGGGTGGATCGTGTCTGATGTACTGGAGGGAAAGCAGCAGCTAGGGATCTGGGGGGAAGCCGCTTGCTTTCCACCAAATTGCAATTTTACAGTGGAATATTGTTCAACCAGAAGGTTTCTGATCAGCTCACTTGGACCTTGCGGCACACTGGCGTTGCGTCACATCTTTCCAGATTGGTAGTTTCCAAATACTTGCCGTAGGCCATGGCGAGCCGCCCTCTGATACATTCTTTACAGCATTTTCAATTACTGTTTGATGCTGAGTGTAATTTGCAGCTGGTCAGAAAGGTGAAGCGGTGGTGTGGCAATTCAGAAACCAGTGGAAGGATGGTTGTAGACATCCCTCTAGTGGCCCCGCAGCCTTTGGGAAGCCAGCGAGTAGCTCTGGCCGTCCCCAGGCGTTCGGGCTCGTCTGTGCAGTTGGGTCTTTGCACGCTGTGCACTTCAGTCAGCGTGGGGCTTGGGACCTGTCTGACATAACTGGATAAGAAATAGGGGGTAATTTCTCCCTCTTTTCCCTTTCACCAAAGTTGTCCCTGAAACTCTGCACCAGTTCAGGCTGTTCAGAGTGTTTATTGCACACAAGCCATGATGCTGCAAGGATGTACCCATTTCAGTTCCTCTCTGGCCACTGTAAAAAAGATGTACTGGGGGCTGAAAAAGGGGTGAGGAAAGGGTTAATCCTATTGCTAAGCTTTTTTAAATGTCAGATTATTTAACCTAGAGAGGGAACAATTTTGTCATCGTTGAAAAAAATGCAAGTTATGCTGAAGAATAATCAGATGTTGCAGATTTTCCTGTCTTGTAATACAAGACAGATAGGATACTAAAGGAGGAAAAACCCAGTATATGTAAAATAAACATAAGGAACATTTTTTTGTACATTTTTACACTTTGGCTTCTCAATTGAAATTGTCAGTAAGATGCTAATTTTGATTATGTGTTTGGAACATTGAATTGATTTTGCCATTTAATTTGTTAAAGGACATACAGTAAATTCTGAGAGCATCAATAAACCCTGGGGCAGCATCTTTCAAGATAGCAGAGAGTTTTCCAGTGCTGTCTTCAAGGAGGATGCTCTCCTGGGGCACCTGGGAGGTCCTGGCACCCACCACGACTGTTTCATGAAGCACAGCAAGAAGTCCAAGGACTGCCTTTGTTGGTGCTGGGGTTTCCAGGACAAGCATCCTGTGGAGGGTCCTGGGGAAGCTGGTACGCTCCTAGGAGCCACTGCAGAACAGGACTGATAGGAGTTTGCAAGGGAGGTCTAGGCAGTCACCCCCTTTTTGCAAACGGGCACAGCACAGAGGAATGATTTGTCCAGAAGCAGCAAGGTGCCTGATGGCAGGGTGATGTGGTGTTGGAAGGATATATGGGTCTATATGTCAGTAGAACTGTCCTTAGAGGACAGCCCACGCTGAGATCCTCTCTATATGGAAACAGAAACCCCAAATCTCATCATTCTGATAATCATAGTTGTGTTTGTCAGTAATTCGTCTGTACTACCAATATTAACATTGTGAATCCATTATTACTTTTAAACTGAGAATTACCTATGCAAAATATGGAAGTCTAACAATTCAGTTCCAAGTATAATTTATTCAGCTTACTGGTGCCCATTTCAAAGCCACCGTTTGCCATCAATAAAGCACATGGCTGAATGGCTGTTTCTGGTTGAACCTCAATTTTGTTAAACTGATCAGAAGTGATTAATCGAATGAACAGACACCATCCTGATCAGTTTTTTATTTCAAAGGTGATAAAAATTTTTTTAAGTGGCATTGGGGGGATTTTTTTTTTCCCTTTACAGCTGTATCATTTTGTCTCCAAATCATAAACGCCGTTTTGCAGACTTCCCTCCTTACCCCACAAAAATAGCTCCCACTTGTCAATTTAAGAAATGGTCCATTGGCATAAAGCCAGCAGAGGGAGCATAAATGCCTGAGAAGTTTTCAGACAACATCTATGTAAACAATTACTGTTGTCTTGTTTTCATTTCTAGGCAACAGATCCTCAGAGACACATGCATAGCATACAGACAATATCTGGACAGCCTTCCAACCCCTTCTCTCCAGATTATAACAGTCTATATTTTCTTCATGTATAAAGGAACAGTATTTTATAGATTGGAAATAAAAGATATTTTCATTTGGAAGATACTTGTTTTTACGACTCTATGGAGTGATCATTTAATGTCACAAATTTAATTCCTTTTTGAAAAGAAGTAAGATTCCTGAGCTTCAATCTGCAGTAAATTTTTAATACAGTCTAGAGTCTTTCAGACTGGGAGAAACACATAATTAATCAATAAATACACAGTAATCCATATTTTCCTTTTGTGCTATTCAGTGGCCCAGGGCTGTCAGTGTTTTTGATACTTTCCAAACAAATCAAAACCACTGATCTGTGCATTGAGACTGCCAACCTATGTGTCAACTTTGGCAATTGAAAGACTGACGTTTGTATTTATGCCTTTATTCAGTTCTCCAAGAAAAATCTGCAATTAAGACTTGTTCGATCTCAAAAGAAAGGCAACACTAATGTTTTCACAGTATTTTGCTTTTATTTTCAAACCTCTAATGACAGGAAGAATTGATCCTGCAGTTCTTGAGGCAAATCTCTGTATTTCCCTCATGAATATTCTCCCAGGATGGGATCATTTTGCACCATTCCAGAGGTGTTTGTTTTCTCTTCAGCTGAATAAGGACAGAAATCATCACCTCCAATAGCTTCTCACCAGTTTGAAGGCCTTGCACACATTGCTGGGCAGTTAACGTTGAATCTATCTCTAACACCAGGGGATTTTTGCCATGAGAAATTGTTTCTTACAAAAAACTAAAGTATTACCGGCATTGGTGATGAGAACATGGCTTGGTAAAAAGGTTCTGTGACTATTTGCGGGGAGTAGAATTATCAAGTAAATCATGGTTCTCTGCTCCTGACTACAAATTCTGTGCAACCTGCTTTAATGTAAGGGATGGAGGCAGTGTTTGGATATTGTCCTGTTTTCGTAGGTGTTTTAGGGATCATGAAGAGATGACAACTAAATTCTGGGAAGCTTGGTTTGGTCGTTGAGTGCCCAGCTAACAGCAGAGTGTCTGGTGTTACTCAGAGTACTTTCATAGCTGCTGTATGGCCAGGAAGAAACAGTCTGAATGTTCATGAGTCTCACCAGGGGAAAACAGGAGTTCGTTCATTCATTCATTCATTCATTCATTCTACGTAGAATTTATTTTCTGGACACTTCTGAACAAGAGCACAGGCAGAGTACAAACTAGCAGATGGGAACGTCAGAAGACAGTCTCATCACAGTTTGCAGAAAGATGGATCTCACCAATAACAGCATTAGAGATACTGACTGTGTGTCCTCCTTTTCATTAACGCCTTTCCTCGTTCCGGACACCATGCTAAAATTTTACCACTTGCAATATTTAGTAGGATATGTTTCATATAGGTACCTGTGTTCGAGAACTTCTCTTTGCATGCTTGTGAAGAAAATAAAGAGGTAGGTAACTGCCTACAAACAGCTACCGCTGCAAATGATGAGGGAAATTCTCCCTTTGCTGATGTTTCCAGATCCAGACGACTTCTGCTGGAATCCCAGCTGTCTCACAAATATTTTGGTCACGCTAAATCTCAGCCAGAAATCTTGATCTTTAGAGAAGTCTGTATCTGGCTTCAACCTTTACTGTTAATGACTGGTATAATAAATATGGGGCCTGTTGACCTTGTTTTACTCTTCAAGTTTGCAGGTACTTGCTCCTTAACTTGCACTTAAATGTCTGGGCCCATCTCTAATTTACAGTCCCCTTTAAAACTCCACTATTGAAATAAATTGAAATGTTTTTACTGGACTGTGAACTTTTCTTCTGGCAGATAACTTCTATTTTCATATTTGGAAATGAACTCTCTTAATGTTGAGGTCACAATTTGAGCACAGAAATGTTACCCTAGATTTAGGAGCCAGCAAGCCTCTTAATGTGTGCCTTGTAATTAAAATATCTATAAAAACAGGTTTTCCCTTTCTGAGCTTGCTGAAACTTTGTATCTGATCTGACACCTTCCTAGTTTGCAAGAAAAACTTTATCAATTTTTGTTTCATTTTTCGTGATAGGCGCTTTGGCTGCATGTTAGAGAAGCAACGACTACTGCTGTAACCTGCTTGTGACATTTTTATGGTTATAGATAGGGGGGGGAAAAAAAAGGGGTTCCTTAGAAAATGACAGCCATACCACCAAAATTGCTTGTCTGTCTGGAAAAGGATATTGCATTATCTAAAGGCAGATGTGCGCAGGATTTGCATTAGAATCTACAAAAGACTGAAAGTAAAACCATTCCTGAAACTTGAACAGTTCTTGCAGATTTTTAGATTCCTAAAGTTTTCATTTGAAGTGCTAATGCTAAATTTTCCTTTTGAAGAAGGATGCCATGAAATGTTAGAGGCCTAATAAAAGTCAATAAAAGACTAACGAATGTCCTGAGCTTGTATCTTTTGAATTTGCTGTTACAACTTCTCGGGTCGCCTCCTCTAGCCCCATTGCTTAACCCAGGGGCGGTTACAAACACTACCTCGTTCATGCATTACGTTATGAGAAGCTACCGTAAGCCCACATACAGGCGGTGGGCACCCAGCCAGACAGCTACAGGCCCGTGGACAGCCCACCCCCAGCCTGCAGTGGGATGAAAGGGAGGGAAGGAACCAGGTACAAGATGCACGGAGAAAACCAGGCTTCTCTCTCTCTCCAAACATCATTACGATCTCCTTCTGAGCATATACCATGTTTTTTTACAAATGAGTATCCCAATCCTTCAGTAAACATCTACATGAGAAGCCCCATGTAGATTTACATAAACCATACATGACCAAGTATAATTGATGTGATTTTAGCCTCAAGACGCTTCTCACATTACCGCTGGCAGATCAGCAGTGGAACCAAAAATAGCAGATTACTGCTCCAGATGAACACTTCAGCGGTTACTTAAGTCCCAGCACGATGCCGGAGCCAGCCTGTACACCGGGATCGTGGAACACACAGGGCCTTAAAGCTTGCAGTCAACTCCAGCCACCCGGGACCCGCCGGCTGTCCAGCCAGCAGGCTGACTTCACCACTGAAAATTACAAGAGCTGAAGTGACTTTTGAAATCAGTGTAATTTAATTATGCTTATAAATGAGGCTCTTCACACACAACAGAGATTACTCAAAATGAAGGAATTTGCTGTCTTTTAAGTGCTTTCCAAAAGATAATAATTTAAAGCAATCTTCTTTACAAATCACATTATTTAAAAACGGCAATTCACATCTGAAAACTCCGACGAGCAATTTCGCATACCAAATAAGGGCTGAACTGGCAACTTGCAGCGTTTGTTCTAGTTACAGAGTCAGCAAAACCAGGCCGTTTTATAATTACGGATCCTGGCAGTTGCTATTGCTGATTAATGCATTTAGATGCTCAGCCATTCTTATTGAAGGAAAGACAAAAACGTTATTAGAGCTTTTTAATTTATTACAGGCAGAGTCCTCATATAGCCGAGGGAAGTGCTTACACATACAAATACGTTGAAAATGGACAGATATGGATTCAACAAAAATACTTTAATCTTAATAACCTTTCAGAAAAAAAAATCAAGCATTATTATACAAATTCAGAGCAACATCCTATCACATTGACTTTTTAAGTGAGCTTGTAACTTGTATTTAAGTTCAGCATCACTCAGGAGCTTTTCCTCAAGTCCGAGTCTAATCTTTTCAGCTAATTAGCATACTGAGCTTATACAGGACATTGTTTTCCAGTATCGCAAGTGGGTAATACTGTAAGTATCCAAGTAGTAACAACAAAGTAGTTTAATCTTCAAAAGTCCATTTGTTCCACTGAAGGTACACTGTTAAAACAATAAATGTATTTAAGAAAATAATCATAGTACAACTGTCATGTTACAGCTTCTCCCATTTCACTGTGATAATTGTACAGCTTGAAGTTAAAAAAATGAATTCTGCAGCTAGAAAACCCGCACAAAGGAGGATAAACAGAATCACTAGAGATTTCTTCAAAATGAAAAATCCTAATGTTTCAATTAAATAATGTATGTTCTGCTTTTGAAGACAGACTTCCTTAACATTTATAAGATGGTTATTTTGTAAAAGTACACTTCCTTACTCCCCAGTTCAAAACACTGTATCATCACTAACAAAATCCCACCCTAACACGTAGCATTCAGGATTAGTTGTTGGTGCTGCAAATTTTTACACGTTTCACAGCAAACATTATCCCAAGTTGTTGAACCAGCGTAGGGGGATCAATACTTCTCTTAGGCACAGACCTCCCTCCCCACCAAAGCAGAACAGCAATGTAAAAAAATCAAATAGCAAGTTTGCCACCTGGAAAGAAGCCAGCCACTGAAAGAAAAGGACAACCCATCTGTGCGAAAAGATGATTTCTTAATTTTAACCCTCGCCCCCAGCTTCACTGGAAGAGCACCTTCCCCATTTTTACCATGATCTATGTATGAAATGTGCTTTCACTTTGCTTTTATTTGTATTGTAACAGCTCAGCCTGCAGTTTGCATTTTACAGAGATGCAGAAAAATAGTATCCAACACTGAAGTCCTATATTCTGGAGCTGGAAGGTGGTAGCACGTACACAAAAAGTTAGGATTACTTTCTGATACAAGCTTGCACTCAGTGTATTTCTCAATTCACATAGTATAATACCATGCATTTTGCAGAACTACTGAACCTTGCAGAAAACTGGATTAACTCTCAAATCTGTATTTAGGTGTATTTACGCTCTTCAGTGCCAACTACCCTACCTTATTTGTGTTTATTAGTAGAATATAGGGCATTTAATTTCACAGCATCTGTCTAAAATAGCTGCAGAGTTGCTGGTTAAAATCTTCAGGGGTTTATTAGCTTTGCTGTTCTGAGTAGATGGATAGTTGTTGATACTGTGTGATTGGGAAAAGAAGGACTTGGAGTTCTGACTTAAAGACAAACAAACCAACCAACCCACCCCTCCCCACAGACAACCATGACATAAACTTTTCAGTACTGGAGTGAAATGAGCCTAAGTATGGCATTTGTACAGTAACAATTAATTCACTTAGAAAACCCAGTATCAAAATTCTGAAGCTTCATTTTATAGATACTAAAGATGGATGAATACAGCTGTAGTTCTATTTTACTTATTCTTTATTCTAAAGAATACTTATTTCTTTATTCTAAAGCCACAAAGAGATCATGGTACTAGGCTAAAGCTATGCTGTATGTAAACTCTAGAAACTGGAAGGGACCAATTTAAGTAGTTATTGATCATAATGTTTCTTCTGAAAATTGCTATGGTATTGTGGCATCACAAGAATCAGATCTAACTGCTAGCTGCCAGCACCACGTATAACAGATTTAAAATGTTCACATCAGTTTTAATGTTTGTAGTTACCCAGTGAATTCCAACAAAGACAACCCAACATGTTTCATTAGACTGACTGATTAGACTATTTAATATTTTTATAACCTTGTTTTATTTATTTGCTGTACAAAGGCAGAAATGGAAACCATCTCAATAAATCTACATCAATAACTACCTAGACATGATACAGATATATACAAAAAGCCCAATTATTTCACTTCAGTGTTGATACCATAGTTCATGCAGAGCTGGATGCAAAAATGCAAACAGCATCTACACAGTGTAAGGCATAACTCTTATGATATTTACATCTTGTTCCTTATAGCGAAGGCTTCTGATACACCAGTTCTTTGTTACACTCGTATTTGACAATCCTGATTAGTAGTAGTGCAGCCTCAGAACTGAAAAGTGCATTTCTTTATTATATACATTCTCATAAGGATTGTGGATCGTTCCAGAAATAGTTTTCAAAGCTTCATTTTTAGAAGTAATTAATTGCCTATGTTTTCTGTCAATTAAAATTATTTCATAAGCTAAAAATACCATTTTCCCAAAGAAACAGATCACATGCAATTATGAAAACAAAGCTCCTAAAACCCACTCTTAAGAACTTTTGTCTTTTGACTTGGGAAGATAAGCAATCCTGTGAAAGCACTCAATCAACCCACTGCTGTTTTAAGTTTAAAACACTTCGGAACATTTCAGGTTAGTAAGTTTGCAGATCCAAGCAGCTTTGGAAAAGCTCTATAACACAGATATTTACATTCTGTATTCAATTTTTGAGCTGTAATTAATCAGTCATCTCAGGTGGCTTGTTTTATTTCTTCCCCCGGAGATCTCACTTTGAAAGGAAAATAAAAAAAGGAATAAGATTATTGTCATTGTAGGAAGTTTAATTCTGAGTCAATTTGCAAGCAAAATACAGTAAAATAATGCCTAAGATTAAAAAGTCAACTCTTCCCCTCAACCCTCAAAGCAGCACTGCTAAAAATAATTTCTCTTTTGTGCTCTGAGCTACTGCAATTCCCGCCACATTTATTTTTAAACCACAACATCCTGCAGCACTGGGGCTCCTGAGAGACTGTATTCCAGCCAATCTTGGTTTAGGAGATCAAAATACTACATCCCCTCTTCTGTCTGTCCTCCCTTAGACAGGGCAGTAATGAGCAAGAGCAGCACACTCTCTTGTTCGAAACAGCATCTTAACTCTCACGACAACTATTTCCGCTGAGCTGCCGGGCTCTTCAGTGAGGCAGCTGAGAACTGACACATGCTGTTCCATCCGCAGAGCGCAGCTCCGACAGGAAACCAGTAATGAGCACAGGAAGGGAAGGGGTCAGGAACAAGAGTGCCTTGCTATGTGTGCACGTGCCTGACGCTCTGACCTCCTGCTGTTGTGAGGTAACGCAACAGCACAGACTTCTCTTTCAGGCGTTTCCTATACTCCCACATATCTTGGCCCACAAACTATGCCCAGAAAATGATACTTGTACAGTACAGTTTTCAACTTTATCAGAATGGTATGACTGTCCTAAAAAAAAAATATTACATGGGGATAAAAATGTAAATGGAAGACGCTACCTTCCTCAGGAGGAACTGATGGCTCGGTTTCAGAAGTGACAGTATCCATATCTTCAAAAGTTTTGGCACCTGGCTTCTCTTGTTCCACCTCACATAGATAGACATCAATGGGTCCTTTTGTGCTCTTCACATGTACTTCTATGCAATCCTATAAAATAGCGACTTGCACATAAACCAACGAACAAATCTTACACACCAGTTATCCATTTTTGCACATACTTTAAAGCCAAGAGATTAAGAACAGAACAACTAAGGAATGACATAGCTATTCAAAATTGTGTTACTAGTTCTACATAAATTATGACTGTTACATAGATTTGTAGACCAATTATTAAGCACCATTAACCTAGCAAGGTTTCATTTTTGATGAACATGCACCCAATGAATCTTTGTTTAGTCTTTTTACTGACCTTTAGATATATGACCAATATTTACTATATGTTATGGAAGAATAGCAAAATTTAGAACTTGACAAGTCAATGCCATGGATCAGAAAACAAATCAGCACACATAGCAGCTTTAATAATATGGCAAAACAACTAAACCGTATTACTTTTACTGCTTTCCTTTAGCAGACATCACATTGCAAGGCACAGAGCAAATCAAATTTAGTGGGCAATGGAGAGAAGATTCTGTTCTCTCTAAAGTACAGCTTTTTAAATCCTGCCTTCTTTTGCTTCAGGAAGCCTCTGAAATCTTATCTTTTTCATTTCCACAGGATGAGAGCCAGCTCCTTTTACCAGTGAAACCACTGGAGATCTATGCAGTGGATTTAAGTCTTCTGGTTCTATTGATTCGTATCTCCTTTCCCTACGATATCACCTCCCTTTCTGTGCACACAGCAAAGAAAATTTGATGACTACACAATTAAGAACATAACAAAAAAATGCACACGCAAAAGGAGAACAGAATTAAAGCCCCATTTGTTATTTTAAGCTTACTTCCAGTATTTCCCTTCTTTCACAGCACTACTTTAAACAGTGGGTTCCCAGTATACAGGCCCAGGCGCAGTGTGACTGGGCACAGAGGGCGAAGCTGAATGTGAGGATGCGTGTTGGACCATGAGGTGAGGCCAGGGCACAGCCTCCAGCCTCCATGAAAAATCCATCTTGACATGATCTACTGGAGTGCCAAAATGTTTTCTTTTGTCAACCATACTGTGTGTTTCATACTTTAGTATTACAGTAACAATAGCTGTCTACTCATTAAGCAGTAAGACAGCATTTACATGCTGTTAAGATCATATCAAATCATGCTTATTGGTTTGTTTGGTTAGATTTACAATTTTTGTAGATTTTAGTATACAAACAATAACAGTTCTTTGGAATTTTCATTATCCTAGTAATTATCAAACAAACTGATAGTGGAAATAGGTAACATTTATTACAGCTGTTCCATTCTCTCTAGCAAAACCAAATAACTAAAGCTCAGACATGTTTATTGTTTAGTAATTTAGGAAAAAAATAAAATACTGAAAATAAATTTCTTAGACTATTATCCCTACAGCATTGTTTAGTAGATCACAAGAACAATAAAGTACCAATATTTGCTATACATGACAAAGAAACTGGAAGTCAATTACTGCTTGCTGCTGCAAAAATCAAATTTGAGAACGTTTGTTCCCTTAAGACAGAAATGTATAAAACTTACTTCTTTAGGAATTGGTATTTCCAATTTGGTTTCCTCTGGAGCTTTGATTGCAATCACAATCTGTTCTTGAAATGCCTGAATGCTACGGATATCTTGATATGTCACATAAGCTAGTGTATACATTGGTCAAGGATTCTGTAAAGTAATTTGCTAACAGGCAGAAGCAAAGAGTATGATGGTAAGGTATGTTGAAGCAGAATACCAACTTAAGAAAAGTGATAATAGTTCAGCTGTGGTTGCTTTAAAAAAGCTTTGTAAAATCAAGTATTAGCTAACAAGTGGGAAACCTTTTTTCTTTATTTCTAGGAAGGAAAAAGCTTTAAAAAATTTGAGATATTCAATATTAAAAAACAAACAAATTTGACAAATGGCTTTCACAGATGCTGTCGTAAGTCTACAAAGCAGAGGGAATGCTGCCCTTGAGAAACTACTTCTTTGTTTTGTAATAACTATGCACGGAAATAATTTCCTGGAAAACGGTGGAATTATTTTCTTAAACAGAACAGGTAATGAGAAGTTTTCCTGCTATCATACAGAAAATGGACACATTTCATTGGAGCACAGACCTCAACATTCTGCCAGACGAGGGAGCTAAGTAATGTTTTATTGTAACCTAAAGCCAAAATCCAATGCTTATGTCGTATTAAAAGAAATCCCTTTTCTGTTATCAAAACCTATCTGCAAGACAAGCCTGTGTTGGAACCTCTCTCAAGAGACAGAGCAGTATTAGGACACAACCAATGCACCATTATATCTTCTTGATGACAGGCCACTGGGACTCTGTTTTGGGTCCTCTTTCTCATCTTACTAAGCAACTCAACCTCACTGGTAGGTCAAGACCTGCCCCTGAGACAACTTTATTCTATAATGGAGAGAACAAGGCGATGGTCAGGGTACTAAGACTATTGCCCCGCTTTCCTTCTTCTGCAGTGGAAAGGTCACACAACTAGCACTCCCCTGAGAACAGGCTAGATTGTGCATGATACTGCAAAGCAGGGCACAGGACTAGTATACACTAATGTAAAATAACCAGTAAGTTTCCCATTATAAAACTCATTATCAAACATTACCGCATACCTCTGGTATCAGCCTATGCCTATTACTAGATACTGAGTACTTGCAACCAAAACCACATGTTAAAGTAATGCAAGAGTTAAAAGGATATTTTGCATTTTCTTTGTCATCTGTTAGTTCAAATAACTGATGAGCACAATCCTTGATTAATTCATCCAGAGCTTCTTCCATGGCTGACAAGTCAGAAAGTTCATCTTTAAGGTTTTGCTGCTCTGGTGCTTTTCCAACAACTTGGTCAAGATTAGAACCTCTAGAAGAATATGAAAGTTGTCTAGTATGTCTATATAAATACGCGCCTGTTTATTGAACACAAAGTATACTAACAGAAAACAACAAGGAACTCTGGCATCCTTTACTCCGCTGAAATACACTTCACTGTGCTTTTGCACTTGATACTTGTAATATGGTAAATAATTCAGACAGCCTAAGGATACAGAAGAACTTAAAATACTTTTATCTATTAAAAGTAATTCAATATGCTCTCAAAAAAGTACTCTCAAAGTTATAAACATTACTCAACATTGTTGGGTTTTATTGTTTCAGAAATTAGAAGTTTCAAAGCCAACTCACACCCACTGGATAAGATTCTTAGATCTTTTCTGAATTAAGTGGATTCCATCCAACACATTGGTGATGTCATACACTCTTCGTTTTCGTACTCCAAGCGTTGTTGCTACTTCATTTAAATCAAGGACACCGTCTGGAGCTGTTTTGACAAGATCCATGAATTTTCGGGTCAAATAAACCAAGGATGCATCAAATCGAGGCTTTTTGACTTTCAGAGTTCCTGTAAAGTTTTGATAGAGCATTTAGGGTAAACTACTACACAAGTATGAAGTGTTCCTTAAAAAAACCAATAGTGATGAAGTAGCAATGAAGATAAAAGTCTGAAACCACTGTCATTATTAACGCTGACATTGCAACGGCATCGTATTAAGTCTATTAACTACATATACCTTCATTTGTTTGCAATGATTGTATCTTAATAGCAAGCATGCATCTTCATGCTTTCAACGTTCATGACTTCAGACTGCTAGTAGGGACATTAATAGGTATGTAACTGTATGTTCTGTAGGAGCTCAGACTACTGAATGAATACCAATGAAACCTTCGGTTAACTATAGATAGTGTCAGGGCACTGCCAGAGAACCACAGCTCTATCATCTGCTCCATGACACTGTTGAAATGTTTTTTCACACCCTTTTGGCCCAGATTAACCAGTAGATCTCCCAGATAACATTCAGGCATGGTTCAGGAGTTAGCCTGGTTTCAGGGACTGTTTCAGCCTGATGTGACCAATGTGTTCTGGAGTCCGAGAACTTCATGTATGGACAAACTTTGCCTGTACTATTTGGCCTCAGGGCAAAAGAATTGGTGATGCCAATGTTTAATTTACTAAAGCAACAAAGATCTACAGACACCAGGACACCACAGGTTTAAGAGAGATCCCCAAGCTATGTGTATCCATTACCAGCATATTTGCGGAAACAGCAGAAAAGTTTCTGATGAACAGCTTGTTTAACTTTAGATTGTTATTTATGTATGCATAAAGCATAAAAAATTATGTATTTTTAAAGCACAAAAAAGACATGGTACACATGCACTCATCTGATGCTAGGGTCAATGAAAGACTGTCAAATCCTGCTGTTACTCGTCTTTTTTCCCTGCAAACCAAACCAGGTATTTCATATCTGATCAAACTGTGTCACTGAGTTATATTCCAGTCTAATGCTTCAAGAGACTGCGTGTGCGTTCGTGCACATGGGTGCATGTGTAAGGAAACTTCCCTAGGAAACACTCCACTGCAAACCGGTATTTTTCCCAGGATGAATGAGACACGCACTTTTACTCATAGTATATCACACCCATTCCATGGCTGCAAGATTGTGCACTCTTTAACATGAAATGACAGATTCAACAACTCAGTTTTGTACTGTGTTACTGTGAGATGTGTGAGACACTTCAATTGGGGAGAAAAAACAAAAAAAATGCAAATTCACTCAAGATTGTATTTACATTTGTTAATACCAGTTGAAAACCAACATTTGCCAGCACGATCTTCCAGTTTTCTCTAACTCACTTTTCCCATAAGTTATTTTCTTTACGGCAGTGGGAAGGTATTCTTGCAGCAGATTTAAAGAGGAAAACTATGAAGAACGTGTTGCTTCATATCTGTTATTTCATTTAGGGTGCAGCATTCCTCCTGTTCTGCCTGTATTAGATATATGACAAATTCTCATTTGTTTACAGCATGTACTCAGCATTGTAAAAAAGCACGAAATACTTAAGAATAATCTTCACACATGGAACACAGCAACTTACTTCTCACAAACTGTACGTCATCATCCACATTCAGGTTGATCATTGGTGGCTGGGGAAAAAAACAACAACAAAAAAACACCTGACATAAAATGCTATCTACACAGGAAGCTTCTCCAGAAGAAGTCCCCAAATCAACTCTAGATGCTACAGCCATCAGAGTGCTGACAACTCAACAGATACTACGGTGAAGGAGTGTCACTGGATAGAAGGGATACACGCTTATTAATTCCTGTCAGAATTTTCAGCCCTTAATCTCAGCACATCTCCCTCTGCCTTGGAAAGCAGGAAACACCACCAAACTTCTTAATGCTCAGGCAATGTTCACAACACAAACAGATGTGCAAATACATCTGCAAATACAAGCTTCAGCTACTCCATGTAACAGCTCACATACAGAAGATACACTGCTATTATACAGCATTACAATTATATTGTAGGAGACTTCCAGACTGGCAGCAGAGTCTGCTCTGGTCAAGAAACTGACATTATAAGCCTAAGTAGGTACTTCATTCCACCCCTCACCCCAATTTAACAAAAGGACTATTTTCAAATTCAGACTCATTGCAGTTGGAAGAGACCTGAGAAGGTCTCTGGTCCAACCTCCAACTCCAAACAGAACAGCCATTAGATCAGAGCAGCTTACTCAAGGCTTTATCCAAGTGAGTCTGGAAAAAGTCAAGCGATGGAGGCTACACCTCTCTGGGCATCCCGCTCCACTGCCTGCCCGTCCTCACAGTGACAAAGTTTCACTTTACATTAAGTTGCAACCTCTCTTACTTCTTTTGTTTCAATTCATGGCTATTTCCTTTCAGCCTCCCATCATGCATGGCTGTGAAGTGCCTGGTGCCAGCTTGTTGTTAACTTCCCTGAGAGTACTGAAGGGCTGCCGTGGCTTCACAAGCTCCCTCAGCAGTTTACCAACAGCCTTCCTGTACTGGTGGGCCCAAAATGGACACAGCATTCCAGGAGCAGCCTAATACATGCCAAGTAGAGAAGTCTCACTTCCCTTGATTTGCTGGCTATATGCTCCGGCATTTAATACAGCCTCATATGCCTCAATGCCAGGGCACAGTGCTGGCACACATGTAGCCCACTGTCCATCAAGACCCCCAATTCCTTTCAGCCGGCTGGCCCCCAGCCACCCAGTTCCCAGCCTGTACCACTGCAGCATACAGGCCCAGGTGCAGCACTTCACACTTGAATTTTCAGCTTCCTTGGTTGAAGTCTGAGGTGTCTGATAAGCCATTCCTCCAGCCTATTCCTAGCTGTCTATGGAACCTTCCCCAGCCATAAACATCATGAGGGTGCATCCCACATCCTCCTCCTATCAACAGGACAGGTCCCAGGATAGACCCCTGAGGAACTCCACTTGTAATCCACTTTCAGGTAAAGTATGAACCACTAACCACTACTCTTTGAGCCTGACAATCCAGCCAGCTATTCTACTCATCTAGAAGTTTACAACCTGTAACATCCCAACTCAAAGAGGATGCTGCTGCAGGAGACTGTTTCAAAAGTCCTGCTAAAGCTAATGGAGATGACATCCAAGGCTTTGGATCTACGGATCTAGTCATCTCATCACCAAAGGTAATCAGTTTGCAAGTACAGTCATGTTGGCTATTCCCAGTTGCCTTCCCCTTCACGTGCCTCGAAAGAGCTTCCAAGAGAAGCTGCTTCATGATTTTCCAAGGGACTGAATGAGGCTGGCTAAGCTGTAGCTGACCTCCACAACTTCTCAAAGATGATAAGAGAGCAACCTCACAATGACATCAGACAGCTCTCTCAGCCCTCCCAGAGTGTACTCCCAAGTGGGTCCTATGGACTTTTATGGGTTGAGATTTCTCAAGAGATTCCTAACTTGACACTTTTCCATTGCTGGTTGTTCCTCTCCTTGAATCCTGTCTCTTAGACACACAGCCTAGGGAACACCAGTTCTGAAGACCCATACAAGAAGGCCAAGTACTTCAGCCTGCGTATGCTCTTCCTAAATCACCTGCCCCATTTAGCAGCAGGTTCACACTCCTCCCTTCCCCCCACTTTACCACGAATGTAGCAGTAAAATTTCTTCTTGTCACCCTTGACATTCGTTGCTAGTTTCAACACTAGAACTTTGGCTTTCCTAGCATCATACCTACATGTCCAGACAATGTTTTTTATCCTTCTCCTTTATAGCCTGTCCTTGCTTCCACCTCCTGTGTATGTTCTTTCTGCACCCCACCCTCGGAGTGCAGGCATAGCTATACCCACCCCTCAACACATTTCTTTGTTTTCATGAGTATCAGGATGGAATGTCCCTGTGCTTGTACGATGTCCTTACAGGCCTCCACCAACTTTCAAAGTCGCCTCCCTCAAAATCTCAGCTACCTGTTGCCTGAATAAACTGGAGTCCAGGTTCTGTACTCTGCTACTTGCCTTCCTCACTACACCCAGGGTCTTGAACTCCGCTATTCCATGGCCATTACAGCCAAGGCTGGTAATGATTACCACATCCTTGATGTCCCTGTTTATGAGAAGCAGATTCAGAAAACCATCACCCCTGCTTGACTCATCTAAACACCTACATAGAAGCTATGCCCAGCAAGCTTTGTTTCTTACAATCATCATCTCCAATAAGAAATTTCCAGTTACCAACCGGTGCAAAACCTTACACAAACTTTTTCATGGTTTTAAGACCAGGTAACATGTAGCCCAACAGTCAAGGTTAATAAAAACAAGCATTTTTAAAAAGTATCACAGAATTAGAAGTAGGCCTGTTTTTTGCTAGCTACCTCATAATATTACTAAAAGTAGCAGTGGAAGCAGCATATAAGATTACCTGAGCATCACCGATGTTCAGAGAAGAACAGAATACACAGTTGTAGTCTGTTTTTCTCAAGCATAGCTACAACCCATTTAACTCGATTAAGAGAGTGTAGGTAACAGAGCTAACAAAAATCACCCCTTTGCGCTATGACTAACATCGCTACGTTTTCCTTTCCCGGGCAACCTGCTAAATGCGATGAAGGAGGGATGCATCACAACGCCCCTTTCGTGCACCACACTGGCTAGGCCTGTCTCATCTTTCCAACTCGGGCATCTCCTGCCGGACGGGGGAGATGAAGGACTTGCGGGAATCTCCTTAAAAGCTCCCGCGCTGGGAGCCGAGCCGTCCCGCCCCCTCCCCATCCACAAGCAGCAGCACCTCCCTTCCCCGCCCGCCGTGTACCTCACTCACACGCAGCGTGTCCGGCCGCAGCGGCCTCAGACGCTCCCACTTGGCAGGGCTGGCCATGTTCGCCCGGCCCCTCCTCCTTCCTCCAGCCGGCCGGCCGCGGCCTAGCGCGGCGGGAGGCCTCTCCCGCCCTGCGGCGAGGCGGCGGAGGGAGGGCGCTCAGAGGCCTTCACGACGGGCCTGCGAGCCCGTGTGGGAAGACGGCGCAGCCATCGCCATCGCCATCGCCATCCCCACCCCACCTCCGGGCGGAGGGGCGGCAGGNGAGCGGAAGCCCCCCCCTCCATGGCCCGTGCGCAGGCGCGCCCGCTCGAGCCGCCGCGCGAGCGGAGGTGGTGAGGCGGGCCCACCCCCCGCGGGCGGTGAGGCACCCCTCCCCTCGCCTGCCGGCCCCGCCCACCCCGGCTTCCCGCCAGGGCCGCGGGGGCGGGGGCAGCGCCGTCCCTCCCGCCGCCTCCTTCAGGGCGGCCGGGCACCACCGTCCCGCCCGCTGCCTCCTCGGGCAGCTCTCCCCTCGGAACGCTGGGAGGAAGGACGCTGCTCCGGGTACCGCCCGCATGGGCGTTTCTTCCGCTCTCGACACCCTCCCAGAGCGGCGGCGGGGAGGATTTGCTCGCCTCTTTCCTCCTTGTCTTGCCGGTGGGGTGCAGCCGGCACGGGGAGCTCCCCTAAGCACTGCAGTGGCCTGAAGCGGGTTAAACCGAGGACGTTCTCACTGCTTTGGTTGCTGCGAGGAGGGGGTTTTTCTGCCCTCGGTGTACAGCGTGAGCAAGGAGAGAGCGCCCTGCTCGAGCACCGTCGTGCCAATAGGCGTGGCGATAACTGGTATTGCTTTCTGGCCGAATAATCTGCTGCTGCCGTGACTTGCTAGTATGAGAAGGCCAAAACTCTGTATGTCACTCACTGAGGAGACCAGGATCCCGTGCCCGTGCCAAGAATAAGTTGGTTATGAGAGGTCTGGAGGTGACGGGCTCGGTTTGTTCCTCTGGGGCCAGAGGAGCCAACACGTGTGGCTTGTCTGAGCCAAGCCTGTCCGTTTACCCCCCAGCAAGAGGGCCCAGATCCTTTCCCAAATCCCAGCTCCATTGCTCCTGCCATTTCTTCCACACTTCTGATAAAATTTTACAAGCACTGACTGTTGCCTTGCTCACTTGTCAGCATCGGCAGTAATCTCAAAATTTCCAATTTAGTAGGTAACTTCTGTTTGTCAGACAAAAACATTTCTTTAAAGCACAACTCCTCGTTAGATAGCCAATCTATTGATTGATTGCCCTTTATGGCAGTCAACTGTCCTCTACCATATTGTACAACAGATAAGTCTCTCATGGAGTTGTTCTGCTTAAAGAATTTGTGAACTATTTTGCTTCCCCCACCCACACCTTAGGTGAAATTTCCAGTCACATCCCTTCCCCGCCCTCAGGGCAGGTGCTCTGGAGAAATGTGAATTTCACTGGACGTTGTGTAAAATTGCCAGTCTGGTATGAGCAGTTCAAAGCCATGAACAACTTCATTCATCTTCTAATATGCCAGGCCAGGCAGGTCAAATAACACTCTATTGTCTTGAAAAAATACTGAATTCATTTTAATATACTAACTGTTTCCTATCCCTTCAGGTTAGACATTCCTTTGCAGTAGCTTATGTCATCACTGATACATCAGATACCTTGGTAGAGGATGGAGTTTTCTTCATAGTAACCAATTTTCAATCAATTACTTGCATGGTAATAATTGTCCTTGTAGAGGTATGTAGAACTAAGGTGAGTTGTTCTCATGTTCTAATCAATTTATAAGAAAAAAAGGGGGAAAAATATATTACAGCTCCTGAAAGGCATGACGTCTGTGTTTCAGGAGACATGAAGCCTTGAGCTGTGCAGTTAAAGACGTCCTGCAAACATTGCTTGTCAGTATTCTAAGGAGAGCTTAGAATGCTGCAGTTGCAAAAGGTTTTCCTGTCATGGAAGCAACACATCACTGAAATGTAAAAATGCTCATTTTTGTATGGGCAACATGATCCTTGCTAACTACTCTGTGGTGACAACTATAGTCCCATAAGGAATGAATATTCCTCCCCCTTTGTTATACTCTTAACTGGAAGTCGTATCTTACTGTTGTAATTACATAAATTGTATGATTGTATAAAAAAGATTGTATAAAAATGATTGTATAAACCCACTGTGATAAAGCGTTTTTTTTCCAGCTGGAGCAGCAAAATGGTTTGGAATAGATGTCTTGGGCCGCTTTAGTTTGAGGTGATCTAAGGAATGTGCCATGCAGTATAAAAATCATTGAACAGGATTTTGATGATTGTTGGGTAGTTGGATATTAGGAGGGCAGCTAGTGACTCATAATTTGAGGATTAGGATACATGAATTTCTGTATTAATCCATGTGGAAAACATTGCATCGACATCTAATTATGCTGTTGTTCTAGCCAGTCATAAGGTCAAATTCTGTTCTTCCTGTGCTTCTCTGTCCTTGGCTGCTGACAGATCTAACTGAGCGAAGAAAAGCCCCACATAGATTCAGATTCAGGAAGGTTTTTCTATATTTACATAAAAATTATAAAGCCTAATTCTTTTTTAAAAATGAGATTAGATTTTGAAGTAACTGACTGGACTATCGGGAGTTTTGGCTGTGGCATTCTGTTGATCAAAGAGTTTGATTCTAGTGTGTTATTATTTACATTTTATAAAGCTGATAATTGAATTTCTCCCACATTCTTTATTACTCTTGCAGATGAAAATGTAAATTCTATCCCATTTACTGTTATCTTATTGCATATGAAAATGGCTATTCTTTTTAATATCTCCAGACATTAATTGTACAAGACATGATTCTTAAAAGGAAAGATTTGCTTCTTCACCTGAAATGGTTTTCTTCGATTGCCTTGATTCTCAATCTGCCACCAGGGGGCAATAATTCCATTTCCTAAATCTGATCTTTTGACATTAATACATAGTAGAACAGTGGTTTCATTAAAATTTTTGAGGGACTATATGTGAAAGTCAAAACATAATTTTCTCAGAAATGCTTCACATGTGTAATTTAATGCCAATTACGTTAATATTTTAATATTTTACTCTGCACTACTTAGGCATGTAGGTTTTACTTTTATTTCGAGCAGCTGAAATTAGTCTGCTTTGTAAAAGTTTTTACTGGTGAACCTCATGCAGCACTGTAATGGTGCAAGGTTTGGATTTCATGCAAAATAGGATTTTTTTGTGGTTTTTATATTGCCCTTGTAATATTTTAAAATTTGTTTTGAATGCCATTACTTTCCTATTCTTCTTTTATTTTTTTGTTACACTAATGCCCTATTAATATTTACTACCCTATATATGTAATCCTGAATTTGGGAATTACATCACCTGACAGGTACCTTTATATCCTTATATGATATGTATTTATTTTATTTATGTGCACAGTAGTTCCAACATACTGCAGTTAAAGCCAAGGTTGCCTTCTGTAAAGACCTGTACAATTCTGTATCAAATGCAATCTTCCCTTTAGTGATAATAATCTTGTAACTGTATCTTCCATTAGGTGCATATGTATTGCTGCAAAGATGAGCCAGAGGAAATATCTTGCTGCAAAGGTGCGAAAGTACAAAATCATGAAAGACAGAAATAGCTGTAAGTATCTGTTTAAACTACATAGAATCATAGAATCATCCATATTTTTGTATATTAATATGTCTGTCTGTATAAACTTCCTAGCCTCCCTAAGGCCCTACTAAGGGTCTTACCGCTGCATAACGATTAGGCATAAAGGTGTGGAACACTGCTTATGTAATTTTTTACGCTGTAAAATGTAATGATTTAAATCTGTTTCTGGTAAGAGCGCAGTCTTTCTTGATGTGCTCAGCTTAACCTGACTGAAAAAATTTGTTCTTGTATATGTGACGAATAGCCATCCATTAATTTAAGAAGGCAAATTTATTATTTCTTCCCTTTGTTGTATGAGTATGAGGAAGATCGAGTCAGTTAATCAGATCTGAACAGCACAGTGCTAAACAGCGTTCTCTTTTGTGATGTCCTCAGTTGCACACCTGAAATAAAATTAAAAGTCATGGATGTGGTATCATGTTGCAGATGTAGGTTTTAGGACATGATATAAACTGAAGCGCCTACTTTTTGTACCTGTATCCAGAAATGAAATTATATAGATGGAAAAAGTACCCTTAAGGTGACATTAGGATTATGTAAGTAGCAAGTGCTTGCTGCACGTGAACACCAGTTTATTTTATTGAAAAGGTTCGCTGAATATTGTGTTCTTGGTAAGGTTTTGAAACTTGGCAGCAAGCCATCTCCCATCTGAAAGAGTCTGAGGGTTTCTAGGCAAAGGTTTTAACAGAGCTTGCTGGAAATTTTCATCCATGCTAAGGAGTTTATAAACAGAAGAAGATTCCTGTTGCAAAAGGGCACTATTATATTTGTTGTTTGTATCTTTTGAGTTGCAGAGGAGGTGCAGAATTGCCTGATGAATTTCATTTTGTCAGCTTTAAATGTATGAAAAAGTTGAAGTATGTCCTTGTAAGATGGTTATCTTTATATCTTGAGTTTCAAAGTATCTTTGAAGTTACTTTTTTTACTTTAGGTGAAGATTTCCCCATTGCAGTTTTTGTATTATTTAAAATTTATTTTATTATTTAATTTTACTTCATAATGTGAAAAAGTGCTCTATAGCACCTACTTGAAATTAGAGTAACTTGCTCTTATGTGTGCACTGAGGCTTATGATCTAGCACATTCACTGATGGCAGGGTTGTCTCAAGGTGCATAAAAGTAATTCTAGCCTATCAGGGAAGTGTTTGGGTTGGCCACTGCCATCCTTTCTTCCAGTTTCTCACTCTGCCTTATAGCAGTGAGAACATGAAATGGCTGAGAAATGCTGGGGCACCTGTTCTGCGCTGAGGGAAGGGTAGTGGCGAAAGAGATTCTGGGAAAGTGGGTTGCCTGCCACTGGAAGGGATACTATAGGAGGATGCTGGAAAAGCAGCAAACACTGGGAAAACTCAGGTAGTCATTTCCATTTTGGAGGCATCTGCATTTCAACCATCCATGCTGTGCTTGTCCAGCCCCAGTGCTTCCATGTTTTGCCATTAGGGAGTAACACCCCTCGTGAACAGGTCCCAGCCCTCCAACAAGGTTAGATCACCTCCATCCCCGGAGCATTAAAGCTAAGCAGACTTTTCTACCCCTCTTCTTATCCTTCCCTTCCTCTTGCTTTGCCACCACAAGCAAAATAGAAAGTAGCTATTACCACTGATAGAACAAAATAATTGCTGACCATGGAATGGCAAAATTCAGTTTTGCCTACAATACTGAGAAACCTTGAGGTGGTTCTGATCAGAAGGCAAATTCTCATAAATAGTAATAAATTATTTGATTGTAAATGTCATGTGTATCTAAAGATAAACCCTAGCAAAGAAAAAAAAAACCCCAACGTGGAGAGATATCTTCTTCATTGCACCAAATGGAATTACCATAAGCCTGTTCCTCTGAATAGGAAAATTCTGTTTTTCTAACTATATTTCTTGATCTAACAAAGATGCTATCTCTCTTTACAAGTTTGCTTTTACTTTGTAGTCTGACACCATGTCTTTGAACTTGACTCTGGAACATCAGGACTAATTTCTACTACTTGTAGCTGTCTTTCTAGCTGCGGTGACACACTCAGTTTCTTAGATGCATTCATTTATAGCTATATTTAATGACCTTTTTCCAGGAATAATCAGACTGGCATGTTATCTAACAAAAATGCAGGCATGTGCTTTAAGTTTTGGTTACCTTTAGTCACATGCATGGGCATGCCTGTATTTTGGTGATGTAATAAGCATGCCATATGACTGAAAATGCTTGAGACGTTCATTTTCTTACTGTCACAGTGAAATATTATGGTGATTGTTGTTGCTGGGTTTTGTGGTTGCTTTTTTTTTTTTTTTTTTTTTCTTTAGAAGTGATTGGGTATGTATCCATCCTGCACTAGAAAACAACTGCTTTTTGGTTATAAGTGCTATTCCAGATAAGGAGCGGGCAAAACTCTGTATCCTAGAAAGAGAGGGAAAGAAAAGGCTATGGGCGAAATTAATTGTTCTGGTAGGGTGGATCACTCTGTAGACTGTATGTTGAGTACCTGGGATTCATATGATTAAAAGGAGTGATTTTGAAGAGACAAGTTAAGAATTTCACACAACATCTAGACATAAAAACTGGACAGGATTTCTCTCCTCTGATAATGACTAGAATGTTTTAAATAGCTGTGACAGCATGGTTTCTGTCAAAGAAGGCTTAGTTCCTAGCATTTCAACATCAACCAAGTTTTGCTGTAATTAGGAAAGTGGTGATTAAGTGGTAGTTACTGGTAGTCATTGGTTACTAAGAATGTGATGCTTAATGTCTTTTATAGTTTGTGAATACATCTAGTGCTAACTTCAGAATACACAATGCAGATTTTTTCAATTCCAATAGATATCTAAATTATGTGTGATTTGATTATTTCCTCATTCTTGTAGCTACCTAAATACCTCACTATTCACAAGATACTCTTTCTTTATCTGTCAAGGATACTTTGGATATTTAGTGTTTTTCTTTTAAAAGTTATTGCTTATATAATTTGTATTACCTCAGGTAATGTTTGTAACATGAGTGACAGAGAATTTTCTTGCTAGTTTATTAAGAGGCTTAAGAAGACTGGAGGCTGGGTCAGATACAAATTAAAAAATAGTTCATAGGCACCTAAAATGATTGCTTATGATCAATAATGCAAAATAAATATTGACTCCTATCAGAAAGTGAATTCTTGAAGACAGACTTCCCTTTTGTTTGAACATTTTATGCACAGTGAGTGTCTGTAAACTTTTAGAAAAAACTTCTGTATATTTTGCATAAAACAGGAGAACACTGTGGCTTAGTGATTATAGCTGAATCAAAACCTTGTGCTAAAATTGATGCCTGAGTTGGAATGATCCAGCTCCTGGTTGGTGTTAGATGTGTAAACCAAGCACTTGCTCTGTTCATACAGAGAATGAGTCTTCTGGACTAGTTCAGAATTTCATAGCTGCCGTGACAACCCTTGGGCTGTTCCACAGATCTGTAGGCTCTGCTCAGAAACCTGGGCTTCTCCAAGAAATATGATTCTGCTGTTTCAGTTGGACAGGCAATCACTGTCTTTTGCTTCTGGAGTCCATAGTGTAGCTGTTCTAATGAAGCCAAGAACCTGCTTTGGTCATCTGTCATTGGAAGTTGAGAGGAACAGTCAGTCTTGAGGGAAAATACCATTTATTTAGTAATTTAACTCCATCGAGAACTTGGATACTTTTGATCTAGCACTACACCAATGCCATTTATTACATCTTTGCAGTGGTATATGGTTTACAAATGGCCTATGAAGAAGCAGCGGAGATTGTTAGAAGTGTCCGTGGTAGAAGACTTGTGCTAAACAGGGCTGATGAAAATGCACAGATATTTGAAGACTTTATGTTGTGGCTACATCAAGGTATAATAAACAAAAATTCACTACATGATTGTATCTTTAAACGTTATGTGATGTATTGTTTTAAAACATTTAGCATCTTTATGAAACTTGGTTGCCTCTACTGAATTGTAGCATTGATGTTTTATGTATGTGAAGATTTTTCATCTCACTTTACTAAGAAAATTGCTAGAAATGTGTTTTATTAAAAGGACACAGGACAGTACACAGAAAACTTTCCTTCCTATGAATATGTGGTACCAAAGTATGTTGTTCATATTCTGTTCATGACAACAGAGAGTAGGAACATTTAGTTTCAGGAAGAGTTTAAGAAACAGAAGTGTAAAGTAGTGCCCTCTCTGGAGTACCCATTTGTAATAAACAGTTTGGAGAATTCCTGTCCTGCAGATATCCTGCATCTGAGCTGCCCACTGATGGACTGTCCTGGTTTTGCCTGGAATAGAGTTAATTTTCTTCCTAGTAGCTGGCATAGTGCTGTGTTTTGGATTTAGTATGAGAACAATGTTGATAATACACTGATGGTTTAGTTGTTGCTAGGTAGGGCTTATCCTAATCAAGGACTTTTCAGCTTCCCATGCTCTGCCAGGTGCACAAGAAGCTGGGAGGGGGCAGAGCGAGGACAGCTGACCCAAACTGACCAAAGGGCTATTCCATACCATATGACATCATGCTCAGTATATAAACTGGGGGGAGTTGGCCGGGGGGCAGCGATCACTGCTCAGGGGCTGGCTGGGAGTCGGTCGGTGGGTGGTGAGTGGTTGCATCACTTGTTTTTTTTTCTCTGGGTTTTGTTTCTCTCTCTCTCGTAGTTCTCCTTTTCATTACAATTTTTATTACTATTACTATTATTATTACTACTACTACTATTATTATTATTATTATTATCATTAGTAGTAGTATTTTATTTCAATTATTAAACTGTTCTTATCTCAACCCACGAGTTTTCTTACTTTTGCCCTTCCAATTCTCTCCCCCATCCCACTGAGGGGGGGAGGGTGAGCGAGCGGCTGTGTGGTGCTTGGTTGCGGACAGGGGCTAAACCACAACGTGGACCAAACTCCATGTGTTCACTGAATTAATTTTTGAACTCTTGGATAGTTTTGACTGCTGTTACATTCTGCAGAAGTTGAGTTCTACAATTTAATTATAAGTTGTTTGAAAAACAAATTAATTTTGTTTCACATATGCTCCCTAATCATCTCATTGGGTGCTCTGTAATTCTTGTTTATGAGAAATTGGAAGAACTTCTTTTCAGGTCACTTTTTCCATATTATTCTCAATTTCATAGATCTTTATCAGCTCAGTTACCTATTTTCCGATTTGAAGACTCCTAGTCTATGTAACCTCTTTTCTGTGGAAGTTATTTCAAATCTATAGTCATTCTTCTATGTTGCTTTTGTGTTCTGCTATAGCCTTTTCAAATGTTGTGACATTTGAAAGGAAGAAAATTGTGATTTCAAAGGAAAAAAGAAGAAAGGAAAAAAAGGAACTTTTTTTCCCCCAACATGAGGACAGTAAATCAGTGGAACAGGCTGCCCAGAGAGGTTGTGTAGTCTCCATCCTTGGAGGTTTCCAAGACACAACTGGATAAAGCCCTGAGCAACCTAGCCTCATCTCATAGCTGACCCTTCTTTGACTGGGAGATTGGGCTAGACACCTCCTGTGGTCCCTTCGAACCTGAATTACCCTATGATCCCATGCCCAGATACGCAAGCAGTATACAAGAAGTCTACAAATGTAGACTTAATACAATGTCAAACTGATATTTTTTTCTTTATTCTCTATTCTTTTCCTAACACTGTATGTGCCTTTTTGACAACTAGTGAGCATTGAGCTGATGTTTTCAGAAAACTGTCTCCAGTGCTCAAAGACCTCTACTAAGTGGGTAAGAGTCCATCATTATGCACATACAGTTAGCAGCTGCAGCAAGAGCAGAGATGAAGGAGCATCAAAAGGTGGTTTTGTGAAGTGTGGCTTTGGAAGCAACATCCCTCCATTCTCTCTGTGCTGAGTTACTTCCTTGAACTTGGACAAAAGCAGGTAGCAAGGGGGAAGTATCTTTGGGATTGCCTGGTTCTGTGGCTGCTGTTGGCTGAAGCACTGGCAAAAACATTGGTTGAAAGAGAAAGAGTCGTCTGCTGTGAAGGCAAAGGATTGCACTTTGTGCCACTAGCATGTCCATTGCCCCTGGTGTGCTCATGCACTGGAGAGACTGAGCAGAGCTGGACCCAGCTTTAGTTCCCTTACTGGTGCTGGTGGCTGCTGCCTTCTGCCAGAGCAGCCTTATACAATTCTTCCTTCACCTGCTCTCTGGATAGGTAACTCTTCTGGCCAGCTGCTTTTGCTCTTCCACTGATCTCCAAATCTCTATAGAGTATCCATACTGTCAGCATAATGCCTCTGACTTCTTGGCTGATGTAGTTGCCAAGCCACTCTCCATGATATTTGAAAAGTCATGGCAGTCAGGTGAAGTCCCTGGTGACTGGAAAAAGGGAAACACTGCACCGATTTTTAAGAAGGGTAGAAAGGAGGACTCTGGGAACCACTGACCTGTCAGCCTCACCTCTGTGCCTGGGAAGATCATGGAGCAGATCCTCCTAGAAGCAATGCTAAGGCACATGGAGGACAGGGAGGTGGTTCAACACAGCCAGCATGGCTTCACCAAGGGCAAGTTCTGCCTGAACAACCTAGTGGCCTTCTATGATGGAGTGACTACATCAGTGGACAAGGGAAGAGGCACAGATGTCATCTATCTGGACTACTGCAAAGCCTTGGACATGGTCTCCCACACGATCCTTCTCTCTGAATGGGAGAGATATGGATTTGATGGGTGGGCTGTTTGGTGGACAAGGAACTGGTTGGATAGTTCATCCAGAGGGTAGTGGTCAACAGCTCAATGTCCACATGGAGATGGGTGACAAGTGGTGTCCCTCGGGGGTCCGTACTGGGACCTGTACTGTAATATCTTCATCAATGACACAGACAGTGGGATCAAGTGCACCCTCAGCAAGTTTGCAGATGACACCAAGCTGAGTGGTGTGGTGGACACACCTGAGGCATGGGATGGCATCCAGAGGGCCCTGGACAAGCTTGAGAAGTGAGCCCGTGTGAATCTCATGAGGTTCAACAAGGCCAAGAGCAAGGTCCTGCACCTGGGTCAGGGCAACCCCCAGTATCAATACAGGCTGGGGGATGAAGAGATTGAGAGCAGCCCTGCAGAGGAGGTCTTGGTGGAAGAAAAGCTGGACATGAGCCAACAATGTGTGCTTGCAACCCAGGAAGCCAACTGTATCCTGGGCTGCATCAAAAGCAGCGTGGCCAGCAGGTCGAGGGAGGTGATTCTGCCCCTCTACTCTGCCCTGGTGAGACCCCACCTGGAGTACTGCGTCCAGCTCTGGGGTCCTCAGCACAGGAAAGACATGGGCCTGTTCGAGTGGGTCCAGAGGAGGGCCACAAAGATGATCCAAGGGATGGAGCACCTTTCCTACAAGGACAGGCTGAGAGAGTTGGGGTTGTTCAGCCTGGAGAAGAGAAGGCTCCAGGCAGACCTTATTTCAGCCTTTCAATACTTAAAGGGACCTATAAGAAAGATGTAGACAGACTTTTTAGTGGGGCCTGTTGCGATAGGACAAGGGGTAATGGTTTTAAACTAAAAGAGGGTAGATTTGGACTGGATATAAGGAAATTTTTTATGATGAGGGTGGTGAAACCCTGGACCAGGTTTCCCAGAGAGGTGGTAGATGCCCCATCCCTGGAAGCATTCAAGGTCAGGTTGGACAGGGCTCTGAGCAACCTGATCTAGTTGAAGATGTCCCTGCTCATTGCAGGGGTATTGGACTAGATGATCTTTAAAGGTCCTTTCCAACCCAAACTCTTCTATGATTCTATAATTCTTCCTGCCCTGAGTGCCAGTATGACTTGCTAGAGCTACAAGGCAGATCTTTTATTGCACATCCATTGTTTTTCATTTATTAATACTTAATTTAACCTGCCTGTTCAATTATCCACTACTATGAGATATGCCTACAACATTTCACAGTCTATATTTGGGGATCCTGAATAATTTTCTGTCATCTCACTGTTCTGCGCTGTACAATGTATCAAGCTTTGTCACAGCAGTGTTCACCTCCTCCAGATGATTGGAGAATATGCTGAGACATGGTCCATCAGTTGGTCATTGGTGTCCCACTCATAGTTACCAGTCTTCTGATACTGAAGTTGGTTTAAGCTGTAGGTTACATGTCTTACCCTATAACTGGTAGTTCACTAGTGTCGTGGTTTAGCCCCAGTCGGCAACTAAGCGCCACGCAGCCGCTCGCTCACCCTCCCCCTCCCCGGTGGGATGGGGGAGAGAATCGGAAGGGCAAGAGTAAGAAAACCCACGGGTTGAGATAAGAACAGTTTAATAATTGAAATAAAATAATAATAATAATAATAATAATAATAATAATAATAATAATAATAATAATAATTGTAATGAAAAGGAGAACGAGAGAGACAAACAAAACCCAGGGAAAAGAAAAACAAGTGATGCAACTGCTCACCACCCGCCGACCGACACCCAGCCAGTCCCCGAGCAGCGATCGCTGCCCCCCGGCTAACTCCCCTCCGTTTATATACTGAGCGTGACGTCATATGGTATGGAATAGCCCTTTGGTCAATTTGGATCAACTATCTTGGGCTGTGCCCCCTCCCAACTTCTTGTGCACCTGGCAGAGCATGGGAAGCTGAAAAAGAAAGTCCTTGACTAGTCTAAGCATTACTTAGCAACAACTAAAACATCAGTGTGTTATCAGCATTCTTCTCATACTAAATCCAAAACACAGCACTATGCCAGCTACTAGGAAGAAAAGTAACTCTAACCTAGCTGAAACCAGGACAACTAGCTTTGTATTTGGGTAAAAACCCTCTGGTCCTGGCGATATGTTACTTCCAAATGACCTGTCCATTCTAAAGCTTCCTTTGCTGACCATCAGGAAGAAGTTCTGACCTTCAGAAGTTGTGCTGACTTGTGACATCTCTGGAGTGTTTATAGAGATGTTTTAGCACCAAAATAGATGAGACCTCTGATTCTCTCTTCTTTCTTTTTTTTACCTTTTTTGTTTTTAAAGTTTACCTGTTGTTAAAATGAAAACTCATCCAAATTACGAGCTCTGACTTAGTCCTCTTATCCTGCAACATAAGCAGCATCAGTTTGAGATGATTACTCGTACTTATCCGGAGATTGTTGCTGTAATAATTGTGAGGATTATTTCTGGTCTGAACACTTTGTTGCACACACGAACTTCTGAGCGAGTTTCTGCTACAATTTACGAGTGGTACTCTTGTCCTTTTAGAGTGGTAAAGGCTATTGGAAAGTAGCATGTATATTGAAGGTTGGTAGGAAATATTTCCATACATAGTGCAAGATGGCACTAGTTCTTAAAAAGCATATTGCAGTCCACAACTCAGGAAGGAGTTGGCTGGCTCTATGGCTAATTGTCAAAAGTTATACAGACGTTCAGGTCTTTACTTTGCCTTGATTTTTGAAAAAGCTCTGGACTGATTTTGAGATGTGAGATCGATTTGGTTCTTTAAATTAGGTGAGATGCACTGAGGTGCAAGTCTCCTGAGCATGAAAATAGGCGGCATGCCCTTTTGCTGCAGCACAACACTGTAGCTCATTTCTGAGTATTGAATGTAAGTATCAGATACATTTGGTTAAGTTTAAACAGTTTGCCAAGAGCTGCATTTGCTGTGCTTTCAAGAGGGGGAGGGGATATAACACTGTGCTGTGTGATATAGGTCTTGCTGCAGAGGAGAAGGTGGAAGATGCTGCTTGATTGAATCACATGCTGAGCGTATGAGATTTGGCAAGTCTGGATTATAATTTTTTCTTAAGTCTTCATTTCTGGGCAAAATGATTGAGGTGATTATGACAATGTAAATAGGCTAGTTCCTTAATTTCATTGCAGTCATTTAGGTTATCATTCTCAAGCTGGATCAAATCTGTACTGTTTGCTGAACTTGTTACTGAACTTGTCCTAGCACTGAATGAAGATAAAGACTATGTTCTGATTCTTTTCAAATTGATCGAGAGTTTTATGAAGATTGATCAATAGATTGTTTTGATATGGTGGATGTTGCTGTTGTGCTCAAAGAGCCTCCTTAGGAGGTACCTTTCTTTTATCACAGAATCACAGAATCATTTGGTTGGAAAAGACCTTTAAGATCATCAAGTCCAACCGTACCTGTCCACTACTAAACCATGTCCCTAAGTACCTCGTTTACCCATCTTTTAAATACCTCCAGGGATGGGAACTCCACCACTTCCCTGGGCAGCCTGTTCCAATACTTGACAACCCTCTCCGTGAAGAAGTTTTTCCTAATATCCAATCTGAACCTCCCCTGGCGCAACTTGAGGCCATTGCCTCTCGTCCTATCACTTGCTACTTGGGAGAAGAGACCACCACCCACCTCACTACAACCTCCTTTCAGGTAGTTGTAGAGAGCGATAAGGTCTCCCCTCAACGTCCTCTTCTCCAGGCTAAACAACCCCAGGTCCCTCAGCCGCTCCTCATAAGACTTGTTCTCCAGACCCTTCACCAGCTTCGTTGCTCTTCTCTGGACACGCTCCAGCACCTCAATGTCCTTCTTGTACTGAGGGGCCCAAAACTGAACACAGTACTCGACGTGCAGCCTCACCAGTGCCAAGTACAGGGGAAGGATGACTTCCCTGGTCCTACCGGTCACACTATTCCTGATACAAGCCAGGATGCCATTGGCCTTCTTGGCTGCCTGGGCACACTGCTCGCTCATATTCAGTCGACTGTCGACCAACACCCCCAGATCCCTCTCCGCCAAGCAGCTTTGCAGCCACTCATCCCCAAGCCTGTAGCATTGCATGGGGTTGTTGTGGCCCAAGTGCAGGACCCGGCACTGGGCCTTGTTGAACCTCATACAACTGGTCACAGCCCATTGGTCCAGCCTGTCCAGGTCCCTCTGTAGAGCCTTCCTACCCTCATTTGTGAGATGATCCAGGGAATGTGAGCAGTTGTCTCTCTGCCCTGTGGATCACCTTCTGCTGACCTTAGATGTGTCATGCCTCCTAGTTGCCATATGAGGCCACCAACAATGAAGAAACATGGGCTAGGATATCTAAAGTATTAAGATAACTTGTAATTACTACACCTTCATTCTGTCTGGCCTTGGCTGTGCAGTAGCTAACTTGCTGCTTAATTTTAGGCAGTCAGTAAAACAGACTTCATGAAGTAAGTGCCTAATACATCTACGTACATCACCGGAGAGTCAGGTGCCTCTGAAGGCCTCCAGAGGGAGATCCTGTCCACTTAACTAAAGTGTTTAACCTTAAGCAGACAAGATCTTTTAGAAGTCTTCAGCATCACCTACCTCTCTCCATAGTCTCTGTAACAAACATAAACACTTTAGAAGGACTAGTTAATCACATGTCTAAAATTAGGTCCTTAAGAAGAACATGCTGGCTAGCTGTAATTATATGTGATTTTTGGAAGCCACGTACTGGTCACCTGAAGGTGCTTCTAGTCATCATAACTGCTGAAAGTGAAAAAAGACCACTTGAACACATTTATCTTTCAAGCTGGAAAGTCAGAGGACTTGAGTCTGTGTTTTCCATGATCTTAAGGGTGATTATTTCATAGCTCATAATCTTAAAAAATACCACTGGTTACTTTTTCACTTTCATTCACTATTGTGTCATCAGATTATACTGGTATTTAAGTCTGGCTTTGCGGGAGAGAAGTTTGGAAGCTTCTTTAAAAAAAAGCTATTTAGAATAAGGATCGAGAAACAAAGAGCATAAACAATAGGTAAGCTGGATTTGGGAGATAACTAGCTATCCAGGGCACTTTTCTTTAGTGTGTATAGATCTTTTAAACTAATCTCCAAGTGGCAGGCTTTGGCTACTGTGACTAGATTTCTTTCACACACAGATAAACCCCCAAAGTTTCCAGTTTATCCAGAAGACTTCCACTTTCCTTTCATATCCCCGGTCTTCCCTGTGCATCTTCTGTTTTGTAACTCTTTCTCCCAGGGCTGCAGAAATTGTCTGCTCTTTAGACCCTAGAGCCAAATAAGGCATGTCTAGTTGGGAAGATACCATATTCAGTGGGAAGCAGGGGTGAGGATGCTGGAGAGGAAAAGGCAGGGGGGAAGGGTGAGGGGGTTGTATTCTTGACCTTAGGTAGCTGGTGCTGAGAGGTAGCGTATTGTGTTGAAGCGCAGACAGAACTAGAGTTTGTGGATGGGAAGGAGGGAGCAAGGAGGAGGGAGGAGGAAGCTGGGACAGCGAGGGGGGAGGAGGAGAGAGCAGCATCTCTATCTTTCTTTGCAGACCACGCTGCTAAACAGCGAGGGGAGGCTCATGCTTCCCTAATATCCATCACTCCCTGCTTCCAACGTGGTCGCAGACAGAGCAACAAAGAGGGTCTCAGAGGTAAGATCCTTGCAACTTGCAAAGCTGTAGCATCTGCCAAAATAAGGGGAAGCAGCAGCAACAATACAGAGAAAAGATTATCAGCACCTGGGAATGCTCAGAGACGGCAGGGGGGTAACTGGAAGCTCAGGTCCCCTGAAGGCTAAGGAAGTGTTAGCAGCAGCAGCAGGAGCAAGCAACAAGAACCGAGTAAGAGGGGAGCCGATCAGGTCCGAGGGGATGAGGATACCAGCTAGCGATATTCAGCAGTGGGCAGCTTGTGTCCCAACTGCCTGTGTAGAAGGAGGAGAGAATAGGGTAGAGCTATGAAAGCAGATGCTCTGATACCTGAAATACATGGCTAAATAAGGCTTAACAAAATATATGAATGGTTTATTTACCCAAAATGTAGTTCTGGAGTGAACAAAACAATTCATGAATTTGTGCGTGTCAGAAGAAAAAAATCTAAATGAAAAGCAAAGCTAAAGTCTGCATATTGTTTCGACTTTTATACATGAAAGTTTGATTTTTCATTTTAGGACAATGTTTCAGTTCAGAAATGCATTTAATAGCAAGAAGGAGAAAAAAAAGAAGGCAAAACACCCAAATGAAATGGTTTTTGTTTTTGTTTTTTTTTTAGTCAAACAAAATGGGCTGTTTGACAATTATTGTAAGAAAATATTTGTGATACCAAAACAAAGTATGCTGTTTGACCTGAGAAATACTGTTTAATTTCATTTAGAAAAAAAACAACATAATTTTGTATTGCCCTGAAATGAAATTTATAATTATGTTTGTTTCATCCACTCAGCCTAAAAAATGAGCAATTTGGTTAGGTGTATTTATAAAGTGAATTGTTTATTTTTAGTTGTGGATACTGGAAGCTTAGATGAAGGAGACAGAAAGTGTAGCATCTACACATTGGAGAAATTGATGCTTGCATTTTCCTTGTGCTTTGTCTCATTTACTTGACTTTATGAGGTATGAGCTACCTTGGTTTTGATCTAGCACCTCATAGACCCTTCTGAAAATTATTAACTAATAATGGCAGTAATGCCAGTGTTTGTTGTTAAACATGTTGAACCAACCACAAAGAAAATTAACAGTGGCTTGTATGTCTTATGAATAAGATTCTTTAGGATTTAATGTCTTTTTTTCACTTTGAAATGAAACATAGAATCAGTCTCCAAAGGTGGACATTCTGGAATATTTGTGCTTAATTGGAAGTTTCTGTGTTTTCATCTCCACACTAGGTAACTAAAATAGCTGCAGTGAGTTGATTTGGTGTGGGAGTGAGGAAGTTAGAACCACCATTCTCTGCTCCCTTGAGGAACCTGGAGATGGTGGACCTGATTTTGATTTGCTTTTTCATCAGTGTAAATTTACTGGTACAAGTGTACATGGGATCAGCATCAGGTTCTGTACTGGTCTGCTTCATCATTGCTTCATTTTTCTTATAAAAGAGAGAAGAGCTACATCACAGCAATGGGCTTTTCATTCACCAGTTTTTACAATGATGCTAATTGCTATTTGAGGGCTTACAGTTCTCATTATTTTAAAACAATAACAGTCTGACTTTGGTCACCTTATCTGGTGTGGTAGTTGTCAGCTCTAGCTTTGAAATTGCCTTCAGTCAGTAGAGAATCAGGGTTTTATTAAAAAAGAAAAACCAAAATAACAACTTCTCCTGTCAGCCTACCCCCTTGCTTACACAATTTGTTTTATTTTTTTAATCTATCTTTTGGTTTGCTAACTCCAGGAATGCTTGATATATTTTTGAAACCTCTTGTTCTGTTTTGTCCTTAATGTACAGCAGTTTAAGAAAACCTCAAATCAACTGAGGCCTTAGAAGTGATCTTTTGTTTCTTTAGAAAAATTAAACTTACTACATACAAAATTGCTGAATTTTTTTTTTTTTTGTATTTGACTACGGTTTTGATTTTCTGTGGCTTCTGCTAAAGAAATTGAATGTTCTCACTTTGGAAAGGTTTAACTGTGTTATGTGCATAAAAAATTAACAAAACAAACCTAACAAATCTACTACTGCAGGTAAATTTCATTTGAAGCTAACATTCTTTTCTACATAGACAATAGTTAGCTATTGTTCTCTTAAAACAACCTTCTATGAACTGTATTGTTCTTGAAGTTTATATGGGCTGGATTCAAAGCTCCCTGAAGTCAGGAAGAGACATTCCATTGACTTCAAATGGCTTTGGATCAGGCCTGTCACGTGAGATTAGCTCCTGACAGAAGATTTTATAAGCACAGGCACAGAACAGAATGATTTAGGGATGGAATTTCACTTATGCCATGATCGTCTTTGCTTTGTGAATATCTGTTAGGCACAATGTTTTTAAAGGAAGGCTTCATTTATTTTGTGTTGAAAATCTCTCTGTTCCTTGGTATTGTGAATATACAGTTTTGCAGAAATTTTCTTCTAACTTAGGTCTCAGACCTATTGTCTGTTTGTGTCTGTACTTAAAGACTTTGTTAAGGGAGTCTGTCTTTGGATATGACAGTGCAGAATCTCTTAGATGAGATTTTATAACCTCAGTAATACTATGCATAATATGCACAAAGTTAGGGAAAAAGTTTTTTCATTTGTGATAGAAAAGTAAAAAAGAAGATGTTTAATTTT
>VYZW01015994.1:0-33542 GCA_013401315.1 Balaeniceps rex
GTTTAAAAATACTAACGAACTTTAAGAATTTATTTTCATGTAAATTTACTGTTGTAAGCTAATAGGTTTTTTATGATGCATTAGGGTAAAAAAATGTCTGTCTCACCAACATTTGAGTTCAGTGGGATTATTTCTGCGCTTACATACAAGGTTATGTAATTAGTAGGATTGCAGCAAAGTAGATGTGACACAGGCTCTGACTATCACTGCAATGAAGTACGGTTCTGTTTTTTTTTTTTCTTCTCAGTTATAAATTTTGTATTAAAAACATTGTCCTCCCTTGCTTATTTCATAGATGTGTACAAAAACTCAAAAGCAGAACTTAAGATTTCTGTTAACTAAGTTCAGGGAGAAAAGTAGTATAATTTTTATTGTGTAAACTGGAATTTTGATACAAATGTAGGTTGTAACTACTGGAGAGCTAAACAGACCTTAATTAAAAACTTCTGCCTCATCCTTGTACTGTATGGATAACTGAGCTAATTAAACTAGTCTTACTGAAATGTTTCTTTTAAAGTCACATTTGTTTATATTTTTTTTACAACTTTCAAGCAAACATGTATTAGCATTTCTTACACTGTGTTGGACTGGGTAGATCAGACCATATTTAGTTTTCAGTTTTATGAGTTAGAAGGCACCAATTCAACACTTGGGCCTTTTTGAAATTCTTGTGGTAATGTTAAATTTATAATATAAAAATTACCCAACATGCAACATTTTTTTTTCCTGGTATGTCATCCAGTGACTTGTTCAAGTTTTCATACTGTATGGATAGTCCTTAATTAGCTGTCGCCGCCTAACACTAGTGCCTGTGTGGATAAGTGGTTTTACAATAGACCAGCAAGGTCAATGAATTTGTTATATTCTGAGGTATGAAGTAAAGGAGAGGATAACACTTAATAAGTTCATTTTGCATTTGTCCAGTGAATTGTTTTTTAAATCTTGTTCAAAGATGGAAACGGAAGTTTACTTTCTTACACAGGAGGTCTTTTAGGAGCTTCGTTTAGGAACTTTAATTTAGACAAAATCTGTCTGACATTTGCTTCATTTTAGGGTTTGGGTTTTTTTTTTCAGGATCACGAAATTCTTATTTGTGGTGAAATATGTTGCTTAATTATTGTGGCTGTTTTAAAACAAGTTAGATGGCCTAATTTTAGTTATTTGGTAGAAAGTAGAAACTATGCGAGAAGTAAAATTCAGTGCCTGTAAGCGATGTCAAACATTTCTTTTTATGCCATACTGAATAAATTGCATATTTAAATCTCTGTTCCACAAAACTTCATTATCTGTGAATTTTATTTACCAGTTGTACCATTTGCATAGAACGCTCTTACATAAGTTACATGAATTTGCCAAACATGACCTTAAGAAGGATTTGAGAAATATTCTTCATAAACTGTTTTTTGTATAACAGTAATTTACCTTTAAATTTAGTGGTCTGTATCTTTGTTTTAGCTGTTAAAAAAAACACTAATCCTCAGTTTTGATTTTTCCTCTCTTTTTTCCCAACTAATGAGTTGTATAACTGTTCTCTAGAGCATGCAGTAATTGCCCGTTCGGTGTTTTTTTTTTTTTAAGCTATGATCTTAAAAACATTTAAATATGTTTTTCTTTTGTGAATTGTCTTAAGGAAATAAGTGGGACTGTCAGTGCTGGTCAAGTAACAGAACGTCTTACTTTTTTCCAGGATAAAATCTTAGTAAGAGAAATAAGGCAAAGGGTTGGGATGACGGTTAAACGTGCTAAAGATCTCATGGATGTTGTTTGAGTGTAAATTGGTGTGAACAATCCCCCAAAACTTACCCATTTTGCTGATGTTACAGAACTTGTGCTGTACACAGGCCATGTTACTTTTCTACTTATTGGTTTTGTAGTAAGTATTAGAATTCTCTTGTATTAAGTACTTTTTTCCTTCGACAGTTTAAATGATGTAGGATAAAATAATTTTCAGTATTTCTAGGGATGATTGTGATTAGTCCCAAATATGCTGTCACAAATCAGAATTCCATAATTCGGAAATAAGCTGAAATGAAAGTTTTTTCATTGTTGTCCTGTGAACATGCTTTTCTCTTTCCTTTTCTTACAAGTAAAGTTACAATAAATGCTGAAGGAAAAATATTGTTATTTAAAGCTTTTGTAACTAAACAGTAGAGAATTGGTAAAATTAATAGTAGTCTACTGAATTTTGTCATTGCTTGTTCTAATTTGAACTGTTGTTATTGTGGAAAATAGTAGCGTTCGAAGCAGAATACCTGTTGTATTTGGCACATTGTCTTTTACTATATCTGTAATTTAAAAAAAAAAAAAAAATAAAAATGTGTAGGCACTAAGATAATGTATTTTGACTCATAAAATGTTAACTACAACTGTACTAAATACCCTTTATTTTCCTAGATTGCTAGTCATAGTGGATATGTACAAGTTGACTGGAAGAGAGTTGAAAAAGACGTAAACAAAGCAAAGAAACAGTTAAAAAAGCGTGCAAATAAGGCAGCACCTGAAATCAATACTCTAATCGAAGAGGTAAGTCAAAGGTGGTAAACTGTTTTCTACCATTCAGTTTTTCTTACCTTCCACTGTAGGTGATGATTAGTTGAAAATGCAGGTACAAAACTGGAAGGCATCAGAAATGGTCTGGCTGTATATTTTATTAAAAGTTATCAGATTGTGCTCTTTTTTATTCATTTAGCTTTCTATTTTGTTCACTCTTAAAGATGGCACACAAACTTCAAAGTTAATGCATTTCTACAGCTGATACAGCTTAGGGACTGCTGTCGGTTTTGCCATTTTAGCCTGTGCAGATTCTTGGCTGGTGGAAAGCAGTAAGGTCGTGACATGGTAAAAAGTTGAGTGTGTTGTGGTTAAAACATGGTAGCTACAAAGGCAAAACCCAAATCTTCTTAGTCTGCTGCTAACAAAATTACTTGGTTGGAAAAGACTGACCTTTCTCTCTGGAGAAAAGCTATAACCACTTCATAACTAGAGTTGTGGTTTTTATCTCATTTTTCTACAGTTTGAAGAATGTCTGTCTGCAGAATCTGTCAGTTACAGAGGTTGAAAAGAGGTAGCCTGTGATACTGATCAGTGTCACTGAGGCTATTTCATTCTGTCGGTTGAAGACCTTTATTTAATCTTTTTATCTTAAAAAAAAAAATCATGTTTAGCCTGTTTTTACATATTTTCAAATTTCATACAGACGATCTAGGTTTCTTTCTCAGTAACTGTGAATCCTGACTTGGAATATGTTGCAGACAATGTAACAGCAGCCACACTAGTGCTCTTAAGAGTTTGGATGTCTGAGATTTAACCTGTATGGAGTTGCACATAGGTTGATTAAAAATTACCTTAAATTTTAACGTGAATGTGAAGTGGAAGTTCAAGAGAGATGGTTTTCTAGCTTCTTCCGTACCCCAAATAGCTTAACCTGGCCTTCTCCATCGTTCTGCAGAAATGGGTGGGCCAGGATGGCGGTTTAGTTTGCTTCCTTTTTTTTTCTTTTTTTCTTTTCTTTTTTTTTTTTTTAAGATTATGTTGCTTTCTTCTAATTGTGTACCAGTAGCCAATCTGAAGTGTTTGAAGGGGAGGATTTATGAAATGGCACATGTTTGATATCAGACGTTATAGTCTGTGCTATTACTTAATGAAATGTTGTATACAGATGTCATCATACTTAAGTGTTTTTTGTAGCATTAAGTTGTTAGGAAACTGGCTCATAATGGAGTGAAGCATATTTCTTTTTCAATGATCCAGTCTTCCAAAAAACAGGGTGGTTTTTTTTTTAAACTTTTTTCACGTGATTAAAATTGAAGTGATGGTAGTGCTCATGCTTTTTTTGCTAAGGGAGTTTGTAAAACATCTGTCCTGTTTTAATCAAAACGAGTGGTTTTGGCATGAAATTGCTAGGACAGTTCCTCTGTATTTTGACTTCTAAAATGCTAACTGTATTTTAAATATATTGTTCAAGACAGCTGAGAGTCAGTTTTCACTCCATTGGTGCCAGCAGTTGCCACCTAGCTTTATATGTTTTTAAACACATTGCCCACCCCCCATACACCCCATAATTTTAGTATTCTTGTTTCCAGGCAATTGTGACAAATATTAAATGTTACAGTCAGACACACCTGACTCGGTTCTTTACAAATATTATTTTTCTTCTCAGTCAACAGAATTTATCAAACAGAACATCGTGGTGTCCAGTGGATTTGTTGGAGGCTTTTTGTTAGGCCTGGCATCGTAAGGACCTGAATCGTCTCTTCCCGATGGCATTCATGTCAGCAAGGAACAGTTGTGGTGACATGCTGTCTTAAAGCATTGTGGGTCACTGGGCCTTCCAGAGCAGGACGAGTGGACTAGCTAGACAATTTGGAAGCTTTCACATTTCAGGCTTTTGCCTCTTGAAGCTTGGCAAAACTAGGATTTGCTGAAAAACTGTGCAGTGTGCTCATTATAGCATTTCTGGGCAAAACTGTTTCATCATCATCATGACTCTTTTTATCTATGACCTTTCAAGATCTAGCATTTTTTTAAATGTTATTCTTGGAATATAGATATGTAACCATACTGTAAGAAGGCAAGCTCCATTTCTATGTTTTCAGTTAAATACTGTTTATTTGAAAAGTATTTTTCTTCTTGCTGTAGTAGATGGTATCAATGACAACATGATGTATATGATATTGTAGTTTCAGCCTCATGGCTGTCCATGTTCTTTAGAAGTCACTGCAATAATCTCTCAATCTGTAATACCTTTTTACAGAGTATTAAGTAACAAAGAATCATGAGCTTATTAAAGGTGAAAATTAACTTTGACTCTGGCCTTTGTGTACATAGAAAATAAGAAAGTCTCATGTTTATAGCCTACAGGCATCTGGTACAAATATTTGCAGAGATACTTGTGATACTTGTGTGCTAAGTAAATGTATATCTGTTACTTTTCCCAGATGTGTAGACATGCGTAAACTCACTGATAAAACTGTAGTACACAGATAATCGTTGCAAGCGCAGACTCCACAGCGATCTGGTGCTTGGTTGGTTTACACTCAGTAAACCGCGGAGGTCGTTTCAGACTTCAGTAGTTGGTGAGATGGAGAGAGGAGGCTTCTGTCTGAGCGCTTCGCAAGGGCCAGTGCTTCGCAGGGCTTGGTAGCGCGTCAGTACGATGTGCCTGGAAGGAACCAAAGGCGGCTCTTGCAGTCCATTTTAGCTGCAAATGATAGTCACTTTCATATTCACCTCTATCGCCACCATGTTCTCCCCAACTTAGACATAATTTTTTTTTTTTTACAGTTGTCACTTAATTTGAATTTCACTGTCTAGGGTGTCAGCTATTCAAAAATGAGGGTACAGATTGGCTTTGGTAAGCTTATTGGAAGAATGCCTATTTCTTCTGAAGTCTGGGAAAGCAAATGGGACTTAATCTGCTCGATGTGTTTGCTGCCTCTGCCTTTGACAGATCAAAGCAGGAAGTGGATGCTAAAAGAGATTGGAGGCATAACTCTGGATGGGATGGAAAATTTATTCTCAAGTAGGTTTTTAAGGTGGTTTTGGTAATTTGTTACTGGGTTATTCTAAAGAAGTTGAGAATCCAAACAAATGCTTAATGCATTTTTCTGCATTTCAAACTTGTGAACCTTTTAGAAATTTCTACCCAAGAAGGACTGTTTGCTCTGCCCCGATTTCTCTTTTTTTGCTCTACCAGCAAGTTAATGTGAAACAGAGTCTCTCTCACGCAGGCTCTGTTGGGCTCTTGTTCCCATGTCTGAACAACAGTAGTGATCATTAGCATCAGATGGATGGATGTGAACTTCAGATGCACAGGACGTGGGATGAACTTCCATCAGCTGGGCTGCACATGAAAGGCGTTTGACAGAGTAACCTAGTATATATTTAGATCAGCACATCTGTGGACTTCAGAGATCTGTATGACATGTTGACTTTGTAGGTGCGTGCTTCTGGCCAAGGTGAGTAAGTTACGAAGCACGTCATGCGTATCTGCGAGGTTTAAGGGTTTAGTTAAGCTAAAGCCTGTTTTAAGGCTTTTGAAAATAAAGCTTAACATCCCCCACCCCCCAACCAAACCCCCAAAACCAAGGAACGTAAACGGCCACAAATACCATGTTAACATCCTAAATATTTTGTTTTAAGGTGAATATCTAAAGCTATGTAAACAGAATTGTTGCAGTTTATTGGAAATGGGAAGCCCAAGGAGGAATGGGGGATTTCTGGCATTTAAAGAAAAATTAAGAAAGATGAAAATGTTAGAACGTGAAAGTTTCTTTGCCTTAGTGTTCAGTCCAAAGGATAATGGGAAGGTGACCAGTCAGTTCTTTTCTGTCGGTGAAGCTAATGGATTTCTGGCATGTCAAAAGAGTTGCTGAAGCCAACTGAGGTGAGTCACCCACCCTGACTGGGATGAATTCCAGCATTCCAAAGGGCTTCAGGGATGAAGTCACCACCTCGATAACATGAACCCGTAAACTTGCATTTTTTAAAAAGGGTCTACTCTGTGAAGAGATGCTCCCTTGAAATCGTATAGTGTGCTTGCTAAAAAGGCTGCTCATGTGACCATGGAATATGCTTCATGGTTACAAGTAAGAATTAAAAAAAAAAAAAACAACCCAAAAACTTATATAGTAGTATGCAAGACCAATTTCTGCAGAGGAACATTTTTCTGCTATTCTTTTACTGTTATCTGAGATTCTTTGTAAGGCAATGAATAAAGAACTGATTGAATGAAATATATTTGGGCTTTTTTTTATTATTTTATTTTTTGAAGCCTTTGGAATAAGAAGCATAATGTTGTGGTGGGTGTAATGCTGTCTGAGGGACCAAAAAATAAGGAGAAATGGTATAACTGAAAAGGTGAACACCCGTGGCTTGTGTTAGGATTGCCCTTACATAATGCGTTTGTGACTTGAGAAGAAGAATGACTGCTGGCACAGCAATATTTCCTAAATTTTCTGATACAGTTCCTTAGGTTGGTGAGTTAGAGGGCATGCTACCAGGAACTACAGCTAGAACTGGCAGGGCGAGGGGATGACAGAGTGGCAGACTTTGATAAACATCAAGTACTGAGACAAATAAATGCAGCTTTTCTTGCAAATACCTGAGATTTTATGTGTGTCAGGTCAGAACAGTCTTGTGTATCACTGTACATAAGGGAATGCTCTATAAAGATACAGTCAGAAAAATGAATGTTGATGGGATTATCGAGAACGGAATGGAGCATAACAGCAATACTATGTTTCTCATGGTAAGTTCTCTGGAATGATTTCAAAGTTACTATTAACCTCTGAGAAAAGCTAATGCAGGCTAAGAAGATTCAGAGAAGGGTGAAATAAAGATGGAAGAAAATTTTTCTGAAGAGCATTTTTTGGGGAAAAAAATGAGAACATCCATTTTAGAAAGCAGATGATTAAGAAGGAAAGTGTTAGAAATATGCAGATCAATGAAAGGCTGAGCCAGGGTTTCTATGCTTTTTCTTGTATAGCTGAAGAACTTAACTGGAAGATGGAAAACATGAATGTAGCACAGGGAAACACCTTTTCACGTGAGGCATAATTGGTCCGTGGAACTCATTTGTGCTGTGTGCTAATGAAACCAGGGAGCAGGGTTCATTCTGGGAAAGATGGGGCAACGTTTAGGTAAATTGCAGAGTGCTCAGTTATATCTAAAGATGCAAGAAAAGCAACTTTATGTTTCTCTGGCCATAGCTAATATTGCTTGGTGAAGATCATGATAAAATAATTCTACTGATCAGATTATCCTACCTTTGCCTTCTACAGGATTGTGTATTTTTTTTTCCCCTCAAACAGTTGTTATCAGTCACTTTTCAAAATTGAATACTAAGCTAAATGATTGACTAAGGCACGCCATATATCCCTCTGTAGTGAACAGCCGTTGAAAGTTTACTAAATAATGCGTTTTGGGAGAGATTGCTAATAAATCATCTATTTGTTTTGTATTATCTTAATGGGATAATCCATTTTCTGAAATTATTTCTTTTTAGTCAAAGCCGCATTGGGCAATAAGTTTTCATTTAAAGTGAGATGACTGGTTGGTCAAAACCAGTGTGATCTTATTACTGAATTTTAAGGGGCAGAATTTGGCTAAATCTTTGAAGGCCATTTCTGTTTTAGCGGCCAGACTGAAAACTAAAATACTGTAGTTAAAGATACAGCTGCCTCCTAGATTCAAGTGCATTTGTCATGAGGTCTTAAGAAGGGGGGATGCATACAGAGTAAAATGCAGAAGTCAATACTGTAATTCAAAATCTGTGCCTGTACATATTTCATAACATACATAACATACGGTAATATCAAGAAGCATCAGTAATACCTCCTCCTAACCTTTCAAAAACTGTTGGAAATCTCAAAAAATTACTTTAAAATCAAACTTTTGTTTCATGCAGCTGCCTGTGTGTGGTCTGTAGGTGATAGTGGAAAAAGATAATGTTCACCCAAATTCAGCAGAACTAGAAGTAGGTGACATTTTGGAAGGGAGATTGATCATGAAAAAAATGTGAGTTTTAGTCACCCTAGGACTGTGGGTGGTGGGGAAGAAGGACTAGAGTCAAATCTGCCAAGAGTAGGAGGTTTCACCCTCCCTTGTCTTTTGTATTATAGTTCAAAAATTAGACAGGAATGATCAACTTAGAGCTGGTTTTCCCTTGTCTGATTGGGAAGCAGGTCTGATGCAATGTGGTGATGTCCCAGTACTGGGACAAATGGAAAAGTTGATGTTTGTTGTTTTGGGGCAATTTGGGAAGCGGGTAGTGGGTTCTTAACTACCTGGACCTGTAAGACTGGAAGCCAATTTTAATTCAGATAATTGTGGGATGGGTTGGCACAAAGCAACCAGTGCTGATCCAGCGCAGCCTGAAACCTCAATCGGGTTTGGCCCCACATTCAAGCTAAGAGGCCACCTAAACTTTGGAGCGCTGAGGAACATGGTGCTTTTGTGCTTACGTGGGCTTTTGTGCTCACACACTGGACTGGAAACAGCATGGCTAACCCTAGCACAAGTGGTGCTATGCTTTAACAAAAATCTTGCTGGACCTAAGCTGGCTCTAGTTTATAGCTTGGGTAAACCAATAGAGCATTAACAGATTCGACTAGTTCACGTGTTCAGCACCCAGAGGTCCTCTGCCTCGCTCACCCTCTTCTCTTGTCCCCTGACCTCTGTGCCCCCAGTTCCTGAGTGCGCTGCGTGTTCCTACCTCCCTGCTTTTGTTTTGCCTGTCTTCTTTTTTCACAGCTACCTAGAATACAGCACCACAGCATACACTACAGCTGATCTGTGAAAAAGAGCAAACGCAGTGCTTGAAAACGGGGTGAAGTTGGGGAATGAATCCCGCAAGCCAGTTCAGCTGTTGGACTATCTGCCAGCTAATGCCTCTGGGCCAGAGAGCTCAAGGAAGCTGGAGACCACATTCAGTTGCCTCTTCCTGGGAAACCTCTCCTGCTTCCTAGACCAGTACTCTACCTGCCAAACCATAAGGTATTTTGGCATGAGATATCCTTGGTCTCTCCTGCTGATGCATTCTGTTGTGTGGATGTGTCTCAGCAGTCATGGGAGTGAGGATGGAAACTTGGGTCTCATCTCCTCAAAGTTTTCCTTAAATCATTGCTAAATGATTATACATGCTGCTTGAAGTGCAAATGCAGAAGGGAGGGAGGAAGGAAGGAAGGAAAGGGGGGAAGGAGGTTGGTTACAGCCAGGATATTTTGCTGCCTGTTTGGTAGGATGCTTACCTGAGTATATTGTTACACATCTCATCCTTGATACGAGAGTTTTTGGCTTCACTGTCAAACCTCCACAAAATCACAGCCTTAAGCTGTAAAAAAACCATTTCTGCATATGTGCACTGTATGTTTTAAAAATACATTTTAATAGAAAATGTTAACATCCACAAAGGAAATTGAGTATTGAACCATACAATTCCCATTTAACATAGATGCTTTGAACTTTCATTGCAGCAAGAGGCTATCTACATACACTTGCCAATATGCACTCATGGGACCTAGAGAATAAAGAGCCAGCATATCTAGTATGATTTTTAATTAAACATCTTACTTTCTTGAAGTATTAATTGTGAAGTAAAGGTTACGCTGTTTTCTTATGTGTTTAACAGACAACAAATTCATACTGCAGCCAAATATACAGATTTTTATTTTCAGATTTCAAATCCTCTCCAGTGAGACAATCAAAACGCTTTGATAGTTGATGTTGCTCAGACAGGAATCTAAGCCAAAATACATCTGAACAAATATGTAAACATAAGAAAAACCTGCAGATGTAAGAAAGGAATGCATGAAAATCAAGTGTTGCCAAATATTGTTTCAGAATCCACTTGGGACAATAAAGAGGAGGAATGAAAATTAACAGCAATAAGGGAGTCTATATTTTAATGCTCTTATAACAGTGTATGATTGTTAAAAAATATTGAGGAATTGCCTTTCGAAACATCGATAATTTTTTTTTCTATTTCTATGGCATCAAATATGATACTTAATTCCCAAACTTAAAAGCTGCTTGTGCTAGCTAAATTGCATGCTGGCTCCTGTAGGAGCTTTGTTTTGAGGCTGCTTGTGCAAGTAAAGCGAAGCATATGCTTCAATGACTAACTGGTTTGTATATGAAAGCAAAGGTAGAACAAACATTGGAAGTGATATACACATCTTTTTCTCTTTTCATGTTGTCACAGGAATTTCTGGTTAGGCTTTGAGACCCTCAGGTAGCCTGCAGAGAATCAGAAAACCATGGACTGCGTGATGTATAGGAGTTGAAGGGAAGACACAAGAAGTGGAATTTGTCTGTCTGAATATGGATGTCAAGCTAGGTACCCTGTGGCCAGCTTATATAAATGAAAGGAAACAGGCATTTGTGTGGCAAATTGACCTTATTCTAAAATTGACATCTTCGGTTGCTCAGATGAATCTGACCTAGAAGGACCCACTTTTCCTCACTGTTTTTAAAGGCAGCCCAGGCCATGACTTGCTCACCTGTAGGTACTGTGGGTTGGGTGAGATGAATTCCGTGAAACACGTTCGAACTGCCAAGGTCATGAAGGACGAGAAGGTGATTTACCAAGGGCAAATCATGCTTGCCTGGCCTGTTCTCCTTCTCTGATGAAATGACTGGCTATATAGAGAAGGGGAGGCTGGCAGAGTGGGCTCTTACATGGGCTGAAAACTGCCTGCACTGCCAGGCCCCAAGGGCAGCGATCAATGTCTTGTTGTCCAGCTGGCAGTGGTAACAAGTGGAGTACATCAGGGACTGCTGCTGCATGAATATTGTTCAATATCTTCATCAAAGACCTGTGTGATGGGCCAGAATGCAGCCCCTTAACAAATCTGTGGGTAACACCAAATCAGGAGAGGCATTTGGCACACTAAAGTGTAGAGCTTCGATTCAAAGGCAAAGCTGGGGAAGTTGAGCGTTGCACAAAGAGCAACCTCGCAGAGGTCAGCAAGGAGAAGCAGAAAGTCCAGTGCCTGGGGCAGGTTAAGCCCATAGGCAGGCACTGGCTGAGTAGCAGCTATGCTGGAAAGGGCATGGAGGCTATGGTGGACCTCAAATCGAATTCGAATGAACTTTCAACAGCAATTTCACTGCAAATGAAGGCAATCACATACTGAGGTGCCTTAGGAGGAGCCTGGTCAGCAGTTATGGAAAGTTGTGATCCACCTGTCTGTACTTAGCGCTGGTGAGGCCACACCTGGAATACTGTGACCACTTTTGGGCGCTCCAGTTCAAGAGGGATGTGGAGAAATAGGAAAGGGTCCAGAGAAAAACACCTAAGCTTATTAGGGGCCTAAAGCATAGGACCTACAATGGGACCTGAGGTTGCGCAGCCTGGGGAAGAGGAGGCTGAGGGGCAATCTAAGGCAGCCTACAACTACTTGAGGGGGAGTTACAAAGATGATGGAGCCAAACCCTTCTCAACAAGGGGCAGCAGCCACAAGTTGTGGCTTGGGAGGGTCACACTGGACGCTAGGAAAAGTTCTTCCCCCAGGAGGGTGGTGCAGCACTGGGACAAGTCACCCAGGCTGGGTGTGGGTTCTCCCTCCTCAGGGGTTACAAAATTTGGCTGAACAAAGCCACAGCTGACCTGATCCAGCGTTGATGACCAACCATCCTACTGTGAGGCAGAAGGCTCCAGCAGTCCCATCCAAGCAGCACATCTATGGGACTGTGAAAGTAGGTGTTATCCCACTCAGCCCCTCAGTGTTTCTCCTGGGTTTAGCCTTGTGTTCCTGCACATCTGAACATACATCATAAATGCTCTTCTGTGGCTGGTCTCTTCTTACTATTCACGCTGAGCAGGAAAAATAGATGCTGAGGGTATGCGGTACTGCAATTAATTCCAGTTTTTTGCTTTAAAAAAAAAGCAAATTTATTTATTATATCAGCATTGGAAAGGTTAGAGACCTGCCAAATTTCTTTGTGATATTAGATTTGCTTTTAGAAAATTAAGATCCTCTGGTAGTTGACAAACAGGAATTTGTGTACGTGTGTCATTTGCTTGGAGCTGTTGCAGCAAATTCTCAAATATGGAACAGCCAAAAAAATGCATTTCTTTTTTTTTTTAAATAGACACTCCTACACTAATTTAAAAATAGTAAACTGGAGCAAGGTAAGTATCACAGAGCCTGATGTGAAAAAGTACATTGATAGAAAATAAGGAATAGAATATGTGATGAAGATTGACATCGCAAATGAAAAAGGAAGAGGAAAAAAATAACACAAAATAACAGAAGATGCAAAGTGCTTAGGGAGCACTGAGAGAGAGACCGGAATGGAAAGTTGGTGACAGATGAGGTTGATAAGGCAAAGGGCCTAAAGGAATTCCTCGCCCCAGTAATCACAGAGGCAGCAGAAGGCAACATCCCAGGAACTTCCTCAGGGAAGGAAGGAAATGTCAAAAGGTTTTACTCTTGCACTGGAGTGGATAATAAGGCAATTAGTACCATTAAAAGTTGTCAGTGCACCCAGGCTGGAGTGATGAATCACATCCTAAGATTGTAAAGGGAGAGGGAGATGCTGGAAAGGTTTTGTGGAGCAGTTGCGATAACTTACTGGAAAGGGAATTATGGAGAAGTTTACACCGAAAAATGAGAGGGAGCACCGCAACCCCGGTATTTACAGATCTGTAAGCTTGACTTCACTTCTGCAGGAGAAACTAGATACTGGTGAGTCATGGCTGTGTACGTTTGTAAGTGACAAAATGAATATATTGTTTTAACATACATGCTATGGGAGAAGTACACATAATGCAAATGATTTGGAGTCTGTTGCACGAAAGATTTATGCAAATAATCTCCATTAATAGGATTTCTCAGTGCAAATCCTTTCTTGTCAATATGAGAAGAGGTCTTGGCAATGTTATGCTCATGATTTACCTTTCCAAAGGGTTTCTGATGTTTCTACAGTTTCAAATGTTGTTTTTCCCTACATTAATATATAATATAGAGGAGGTAGCTGCTAACTTTTCGCAAAGCTCTGTAAATATGTGAACTATGCAGTTTATTATCTGCAGGTTGAATAAGAAGGGAGAGGAATACAAATTCTCCATATGCTATACCTCCACATGCCTTCCCTCGTCTGGTCTCTGTACCTTTTAATTGCTGGATCTATTTTAGATAGGAATGTGATTCCTTTATGAAATAATTTAACTTCTACTGATAAAAATAAAATAAAAAATAAGGGGCAAACTTCCCCGCTTGGTATTACAAGCTGATTAAGTCCTGTGTTGTCCAGGGGAGCGAGATCCCATTATCCGCATTTATCCCCAGGGGCCGGGGCAGCGGGCGCTCCCCATGGGAGGGCGGCACGGCAGGCCCTGGCAGCCTGGGCCTGTCCCACCGCCCCAGCCCAGAGCAGTCGGGAACACTGGGCAGCCCCAGCCCCAGGCATCGAGCACCGCCCTGGGTCAGGGACGTGGGCCCGCAGTGGGGGTCAGGATGAGCGGGGCCCATGGCCGGGCAGGTCTGCACCACATCTTGGGTGGGGACTGGGACGAGGGTCTGCACCGGGCAGCAGCTCCCCAAAGAGGCTGCCCACAGCTCCTTCGCCCACAGCCCTCTTCCCAGCGCCGGCTCCAGGGTCAGGTGGGGGCTGCCCTCGGGCCCGACCATCAGCCTGCATCTCCAGAGATGGAGAGGGCCTGAAGGAGTGAGACCTGGTAGGAAGAAGGTCACAAGCTCTGGAGAGTGTTTCATTTACCTTTTCCTAGAGCTGCATCTAGTACCTTCCTCAGGAAGCACCAGCTGGATCTCTGCTGGAGGGGAAAAAAAGGAGATAAGGAAATGGGCTGGAAAAATCTGAAGCTCTTGAGGGGAGCAGCCTCTGCAGAGAGCGGTTGAATAAACCAGCCCATCTCCAGCTGGCAGGAGGAATCGTCTCCCAGAAGATGTCAGCTGAAGGGTGGCAAAGATGCTTTGTGGAGTGTTTCCACGGTGCCCAGCACCAGCAGCACTGCTCTGACTGGGCTGGCTTAAGAAAACCAGTGAGGCAAGAGCTGTAGGAAGAACAGAGTGTGTTAGAATAACCTCCACTGGGAAAATGGGGACACAAAAAAAAAACAGGGACACAAAGGCATCCCTCAGGTCCTCCCCATCTACAGCGGCCACCCTGCTCAGTACGCTTACATAGCACCTGCCACGAGGGGTTTCTTCTCCAGGACTTGTGCAGGCCCAAATACTAAATGGATGTCCATGGGACATGGTCATCACCGCAGGGTGGCCGACAGACCCTCGTTAGATACCTGCAGTTCTTGTGTGTTTCAGGCACGTGCCCAAGGCTGGGAGACCTCATGGGACCACTGTGCAGCTGCACTGCAGAGGCAAAAGAGCTGCCAAGGGCAACCTTGTCAGGACGCCTGGAGGTACGGCCACCCAGGGCAGGGACCTTGGGCACTCCCTGTGTCCTGCTCCCATCTGAGGAGGAGCTCCCCTCCTCCTCAGCTCCCCATGGACACCAGTTCATCCTCCAACACAGCCTCTGCTCTGCTTGGCAGCTGCTGTGTGGGTTTGGATGTCCAAACTCATCTTTGGCTGAATTTCAGGACTTGGGAAAAACAAAGGCACAACCGAGTCCAGCTGGAATTAGCCTGCTGAGGGCCAGAAAATCTGGTAGTCACCCAGTGAGTGGCTCTGTGTGTGCGCATGTGTGTGCATCTAGGCAGGCACCGTGTTCCTGGGGGTTTGTGCACTGGTGCAGCAAGCGTGACCCGCCTGCGTCCTTGCTTCACCTCGAAGTGTCAAAATTAACACCTGCTTTTCCTGTCCTGCTCGGACAGGACATGGCAGTACCCCTGGTGCTGCTGCAGCAGCATCTCTCCATGCGTGGAACAGAACCCCTGAGGCTGGGAGGGACATCTGGGGCTCAAAGCAGGCTCACGCACCTTTACTGTAAAGGATGATGGGCATTTCAAAAAGCTGGTTATCCCCGTGCAGTAGGAGGTAACACCAACGACGCGACCTGACCATCCCCTAATTTCTGACCAGCCCCCAAAGAGCCTCTCTTTTTTTTTTTTTTAAAGTATTCAATATCTTTCCCTGCAGGTGTTCTCCCTCTTGAATTCTTGAGCTCTACAACAAGCCCATCTCAGCATCCCTGCCTCTGACTGTAATTTTACCTCTCTTATCTGTGCGCTGTCTTTCCCATGGCTCTTTCTCAGCAGCCTGACTCAAGGTTACGCAGCTGTGCCGTCTCAGAGCTGGGCCTTGGGTTCTCAATACACAGGCAGCCAAGCTCCCCGGGGGGAGGTTACAGAGATAGGAGGGTACAGCACTGCACTGCCCGTGTTACAGTATGGGTATTTCAGGAATGACAACCAAGCCTTCGAAACCATGCTTTGCTCCTCAGGTCACGTAATGGGTAGGCATCGCTTCAACTCCTATTGACTTGGGGGTGACAAGGCAGTGCCCACTTTTGCTCCTCCTTGCTATCATGTCACACCACCGAGGAGCTATATCACATGCAAAACTGGTGTTTTCTGAGTGAAACTTCAGCACAAGTATTTCTACAAATGGCTAAAAGTGATACCATTCCTGTGCAATATGCATTATTCTCAATGTGGGGGTTGAGTTTCTTCCAGCCTGCTCAGCGTCGGGAGACACGCAGTCTTGTTTGCTCCTTGCTTCTTCCTCAAACCAATCCCCTTCAAGATAACAAGCAGTGATGGACTTGATCTCCCCAGCTCCATAATCTAAACTGGAACGGTAGTGTGAAGCACCCACAGGTTTTGCCTTACTTTTCAAAGGCTGTCAGCGCTTCTCACGGATGAACAGCAGCAGTGCCAACTGATTCTGGATTTCAGATAGGGTTCCTATTCCTTGACAAACAGGTTTCATTTTTCAGAAAAGGCAAATCGAGCTTTGTGCAAGAGGTTTCTTTCTGAAGAGAGGAGGAGACGTGGACACGCTCAGCCCAAGGTTCGCGCCAGGAGCCAAACATGCACAGCTGAAGTGGCAGCATTGGTCCTACGCGGCTGAGAAAATGCTCCTGAGTGATTTCTAAAATCAGTGTATTTTGGTTTTGTTGATTATCTGCACTGCTTTTCTTAATCTCCAGCTTTGTAAGAAGTGGGAAGTCTATTGTGTCACTACCCAGATTACCTAATACAGCTTTCCTTGGCTCAGCAACTAGTCACTTAGGCCACTGCAAGTTCAAAAAGCGATCAGAGGCACCAGTCAGTTAAAGTCCCCAAACATTTTTGTTGGAACAAAATTGCAAACCTTTATCTCACTAGAAGGATTTACAGATTACACATGACACTGATAAATAAGAGTATCAGTTTAATGTCTGACAGGTCGCCTCTCAGAGGACTAAAACCTCTGCTTGCAGAGGGATAGAGATGGTTATCAAATGATCGTTCCTGTCTCTTTCTTTTATGAAAACTGCCTGTTTTGTGGCCAAGTGGTACAAAAGCAAAATAATTTGGAAGAGTTATTTTAAGGCCAAACCCAAGTTCTCAGCAAATCTGCCTCCCAGTCTTCCAGTACATACAAGCTTGTTATAAAGAGGATTATGATCAACTGCTCATCATGTCCATCAAAAGAAGGACAAGAAGAAACCAGCTTAAACTGAAGTAAAGAAGATTCAGGCTAGGCAATAGAGAAAACTTCCTAATGACAGGAATCATGCAGCACTGGAAGACATAACCCAGGGATGTTTTGTTCAACTTTTCAAAGAGAAGATTAAGGAAACATCCAGCACTGATGGTTCAGAAATGCTCAGCCCTGTCTCAGTGCATGAGGCAGTGAGGGTTGGGAGGGTGTCCCTTTCCAGCTTTGAATGCCTGTGACTTTGGGATGAGCTAATCTAACGCAGTGAGAGGCTTTTCAGGTAGCCTAGTGTTGCTGAGGGATTCATAGAGGCATAACGAAGTCCTTCAGGCATTTTGCCCTCTTAAGCATCCAAAATTTCACCCGATGGACCTCGTTAGCAAAAAGTGCCATCCCTGCATGCGTGCTACTGTTTGTCCAGGATGCTGCAGATCTGGGTGCCACCTCATCTCTGGTGGAGCAACGGAGGGGGAAGGACTCAGGTGCCTGAACAGGGGGGTCCAGCGCCCTTGGGACACCTCAGGATATCCAAGCCATCCATATGGGGTTTTGTGTCATCTCTACCAGCTATATATGGATAACCTGGATACTGTAGGATGTTTCACATGGGACAGGGTGCCTCTGTTTAGACAACCGACTCATGGCCCCGAGAGATCCAGCTTGTCTCTACAGCTGGGATTCTCACCCTCACCTCTATACAGTTCCTGTTTGAAAACATGCAACCAACTTCCAACCTGTCTTCTTCCCAAACACAAAATGGCTGAGCCTGAAATGTTTTTAAAAAGGGGGATGGGTTATTTTTCCAAATACTGTCATAGTTACTCAAACCTCCTGTAAATTATCTGCAGCAAAATAGAGCAAACGTTGCACCCCGAGGAGTCTCTCAGTGGAGAGAGGAGTCACGGCCAGAATACCCACACTCCACATGGAATGATGTCCCTTCCCTTTCCCAGGACTTCAAGTTGATATGATATGAATCTGAAAGGCAGATACTTCTGTGCTCAGGTCTTGCTGGCAGCTTGGCTCTGCAAAAATCTTCATGCTTTAAATTACCAGTGCCACCTTAGCAATCCTCGCCATGGCTGACCAAGCACTGAAAACGTAGAAAACTGTGGTCAGCCATAGCACAGGACAGAACACAACCTGTTTATCTTGGTTTTCTTGGGCTGACATCATGCTATCCGCAACTTGTCACTTGATGTGCAGACTGTAAAGTTGTGATTAGAGAACTTCCCCTCACCTTCATGTTCTCACCTAAGAGAGAAACTTGACAAAAAAATGGAAAATGTCATTACAAAAAATGGAAAATGTGATTGCAAATCTATATAAATTAGCACAGGGATTCCAGGATCTGTTAGTTCCTGAACTTATTTAGAATGATTTTTTTTTAACTGCCTAATTTCAGTTTGATGGGTCCCTTTGAGAACTAAGCAGGCCATGTGGCTAAACTAAGCAAGAGCTTGTCTTCTTTATGAACTGCTTCTGAGTCATGTTTGTACTCAAAGGGAATGGTGTCATGCATTAATTGAGTCTCACTGGTTTAATTTCCGATTGACAAGTAAATAGTTCTGGTTCTTAAAAAATAACACGGCAGAAAAAGCTCTCAGTAATACTCGGGTGACAGTCTTCCCAGGTACATTTATTTTTTTCTTTCCAGATCAGCACAAACTGCAAATGCAGTTGATATTGCATCATTCTGTTTCAATGGATGTTATTATAGTTCATTGTATTAATCTGATTATACTGAATTTTGGCTCTTATTTACAGTTAAATTAAATTTACTTATTTAATACAGCTGCATGTTTAGCACTTAATAAAGTTGCTAACCATTTCAGTGAATCTGATTTTGTCCCAAAGCACAAATCATAAAATCTGAAAAACTGCTGGGTGAAGGATCCAGAAGAAAAGCGGTATGGACACAGGTTAGGGGTCAGCCTTTCCCAGCTGTTTACAGATGCAGAAGAGAATTTAGGCCTGTTGATCTCTCCACAGGGAACAAGAAAGTTGGAGTGCTTACTTTCCTGATTATAGAAATTACAGAGAAATCAGCCTCTCCTTTTGCCACTTCTGAGATTGTGCTAGGGTGAAAGAATCCTGGTGGGGGAAGACAGGAGGTAAAAGGGGAATGTGGCTGGGATCTTCTATGTATAGATGTCAACCCATCACCCTAGCTGGGTAGCACAAACCAGCCCAGACCACTTCTGCTTCAGTTGCATACTTGCTTCTTGTTAGGAGACTCACAGCACAGGGGAAATGCATGAGATGGCAATCACCTGAACATAGAATTTTGTCAGAAGCCTGGTAGGTGCTTCAGGAACAAAGGTATGTGCAGAGGAACGGGCCTCTCCATTGGGGTGTTCAGCTCTGGAGGTCTGTGGGCTGAGAGAGAAAGTCTCCTGCTACCTGCACCCCCCCATCCTCTGCCAACCACAGCTGGGAGAAGACCCAGGGTGATGGTGGACATATTCACACCTGGAATACCTGGGGCTCTGCACAAATAAACCCCTTGCTAGCAAGCATGAGGTCCCATCTGTGCATGCACCCAACTGGCTGTTACGTTATTTCAATATGACATTGCATCTAGGAAAAAGACTGCTTAGTTAATTGTGAATGTATTTATATCCCTGGGATAGGAATTTCACTGACTCCTATCGATAGAGTCCAACTATTTGAATAAAATGGAAAGTGGCAATGATCACAGTATACAGATCGCTGCTTCTTGACATTTGCCTGTCCTGCTTGAGACAGCTGATGAAGAGAGAAGGCTTTGGAGGGATCTAGCACTTGCCTTCCCACACCTGCAGGGAGGTCACTGAGATGAGGGAGATGGGCTCTTCACAGGGGTGCACAGCAGGATGGAGAGAGACAAAGGGCATATGTTGAAACAAGAGAGGTTCAGACTGGACATAAGAAGGAACTTGTTCCCCATGAGGACAAGCCCAAAGCGCAGCAGGCTGCCCAGCGAGGTTGTGCAAGCTCCGTCATTGGAGGTTTCCAAGTCCTGTCTTTCTCAAGCCATGAGCAACATGGCTTGACCTCAGAGCTGATCCTTCTCTGAGGCGCCCAAGGTCCCTTCCAACCTGAGTTGTCTTGTGATCCTATGATTACTTTAACACTTGCTGTTGGCAATGCATCTCCCACAGGTGGGATCAGCCTGACGGGAGCTCTGCCCCCCAACCCTCCTCTCTGCTGCTATCTCCCCCCTAGAGAAAACAAGTCATCCTCTGGCCAAGGGTACTTGGTGTTGTGTCACCTGTTGCAAGGCTGCTTGTAGGTTCTAGGTGAGCAGTAACCCACCTAGAACAAGATCTGGGACAAGATGTGAAAGGGGGAAAACATATGGCAGGCTAAATTTGAGCCTTGTAACTTCAACACTGTAATTTCCCCCTTCGGGAAAACACACAAATGTGCTTCTCCTCCTGTGTCATGTGCCACATTGTGGGGCACATTTTGCAGGTCATCTGTGGAGGTAATTCCCTCATGTCAGTGCAGTTGCACTACTGAGTATATAGCAGAACTGCTTGTGCAAAAATAACAGAACTGATTATTGGCAAAAACGCCTTTGAGTAGGGATATTACTCATTCACTTCACAGTAGCAATGACAGAGTCTTGATGCCATTCAGGAATACATAACATTCATCTCAAATTGACTATGTTTTCATACCTTGTTTTCCTTGACCAGCAGAGGATCAAAAATCCATTCCTAAGAAACTGTACATTTATAAAGTATTTTGCTTCACAAAAAACACGTATTTTAATTTACTAATCTGTATGAATTGTGTTCTTGTAAATTTCTCAAAACTGTCCAGTATCTGCGCTGATCATCGTAGCTTAGCCGTGATGGCTACCAAGCACCACAAATTTTTACATTTCCAAATCTATGACTATGATGAAGCAGGCACAGAACACAATTAACATGTTTCTACTTTATTAAAGAAGGCGACAGTTTCACTCATCTAAACATATCCTAAATGTATAGGTCTTAGAAAGATGGCCTCTCTCCCCTCTTTCTCAGAGCAAATCTTCTACTGCAACTCAAAGTCCCTTTCATGTTGTCTGTCCAGCCAGCATAGATCGGAAATGGTGCTGCATTTTCTCTGTGCCCACACAGTGATAGTACATTTACCCAGAGACTGCATCCTTGTTCAGAAAAATAGTCCGTTTAATCCAGAATCTCTACTGCCTCCTAAATGAGAAGGGGTCCTCTAAATAGTCATGGGTCTGTATACCCATGACTAAAACCTAATTGCTGTACAGAGGGATTTAGATCACAACTATGTAAGAAGCCTTAATCCTGGCATCTCCTATCTTTGTAACTGGGATGTTTTTTCAGTCTTTTTTTTAGATCCTGTATTAATATTAATATGCCAATGAATTTTATAACACGATGAGTGGTATTTGCAGTATCTCTTTGTGATCTAGAAAAGAGGTGGGGGAGCAACATTTGAAGGTGACACAAAGTTATTTAGGTTAGGCTGAGCCAATGGAGAGAAAAGAATTCCCAAAAGTTTTGTCCAGCCTGAGCATGTGGGCAGTGGGATGATACAGTGATGTTGGTGCTTGTTAATGCAAAATCACGTCCAGCAGATGGACTAACTTGAAGCACTCTGCACAGTGCTTGATCCTAAATCACAGACAACAAAGTCAGGGAAAGACTGGGACATTCACCTGGAAGCTCAGTGTAAACCAGCTGTCAAATCACAAACAAGATGTTGGGGTACATAAGGAATGGGATGGAAAATATACTCAATATTATGACATTACAGTGCCATTAAGGTTTATTGATTCACCTGGAATATTGCATTTGGTTCTGGTCAGCCTAACGCTCTACAGAGACCTACTCAGAAGAGCTAATTTAGCTTAAGGAGCTTACTCTCCCTGAGATCCCTCTGCAGACAAGAGCAAGCTTTGGGCTCTCTCCTAGGAGGCGTTTCAAGCACCTTGCGGTAGGTTACCGTTCTCCACCATCCTTCAGAATCACCTGGTTTTCTCCATTAAAACAGAGGCTAATGTTAGCCCTATCTCTATCAAGACGCACAGAAATGTAAAGCACGGTTAATGAAAATTGTTAGGGAAGTTGGGAAAAAAATAAATTAAGACTGAGGAAGCTGTTTGATTTACATAGGGAGCAATCAGAAGTATACAAGCTAAGGAAGTCAAGAGCAGGTAGACCTGGCACTTCTCCTGACTTTTTCATAATAAGACAGAAAAACCCATCAGTGACATTGAGAGGCAGGGGATGAAAGAGGAAGGCTGTTCCACCCAATGAGGGGATGAAGCTTCATTGCCTCGACAGCCTTGTAGGATTAAAAAACCATCATCTGCTCCACAACTGATGAGACTACCAACAGTTATGCCAGCAAGGGTTAAAACGTGAGCAGTCTCAGGGCTCGCGTAGCTGTGCTTCAGATTACGACTTAACTTCTTAATGTAGAAGCTGGATTCTCATATTTGCCCTTCTTCCACCAACAAGCAGTTTTTTCACTGGTTACCCACTCACACAGCTTCTGCATTTCTCCCTGAGGCATCTGGCACAGCCACCCCCAGAGGCAAAATATCCCAGCCACTGGATCGGTCCTTGTGATCTCCTCAGCCATTTCCAAGCAAGTATACAGTTGCTATCCGCGCAGAAGGAAAAGAGACCAGAGGGACAAGCCTGAACGTGCACCTCAGAGCAAACGATGAGCCAGATTGCCATGAGTGAAAGGCCACCCATTCCCTCACCTTTTCAGTGGGGTTCCTGCCAGACCACTACTGCAGATAGACACCATAATATCCTGGGTGAAAAACAGTGCTGAAAGAGACTGCACAAACTCATTTACAACATCCCACTGACCCTGGAGTGCATCAGCTGTACCTAAGCCACACATAGCAGAAATCAGTCTAACCTGTTGTTCCAAGCACTGGAAGATGAGGATGCTCTTCTCAGCAGGGGCGTGACACTATTCTTCACCATCCTCACCACTAGAGCATTTTTCTGGTGTAACTGAATTACTTTTTGTCATGTTTTATCCACTATGGCCATTAAACACAGATAAAGAATCACAGCTCCAGAGAGATACTTTGAACCTTGGGCTTTCTTACATGCAGCGTCTTTCCCCACATTTGGTGCTCTCCTTAAGGCATTGGCCCAAGCATCCGGGACACAGAAGGACAGCGAGATGCTGTCAGCACTGGGAAGGTTGGGTCCCTCCTATCTGCAAGGCTTTTTGGGTCTTCTCCTTGGCCACCTTTTCCTGCCGTTCAGCTCAGAGGCACAGGATGCTCAAAGCTACGCAGCAAACAGCTCCACCAGCCCCGAAATGCTCCCTGCATCCTCCCCTCCTTGCTGTGCATCCTCTTTTCTGAAAGGGCCACAACTGCTCTCAGCTGCACGAGCCCTGTGAGAGCACACCAACCACTCACGCCTCTCTCTCCCAGCTCCCTTCAGCCCTGGTGCTCCCTGCATTTTACAGCTATTACAGACCACACAGTCTTCAGCGTAGGCAGCTGCATAAGCACTGGTAGCAGGAAACAGAGGGGATCTCACATTTTGCCTCTGTTTCAAAGCCCCCTCCAAGCGTATTTGTGGTAGGCCTGTTCAGACCCCTCTTGACCCCCAGCACACATATGTACACACACACACAACCACGTGTGTGGCCCATATTGTTTCTCTTGTACCTATAACGCCTGTTTCCTTGTCATAAAAGGAAATTTGGTGGATTTGGAAAAAGGCAAATCGTATCAAGCTGCATCTCACTTTTAAATTTCATGCAATTATAAATCCCCTGATTGGTTGTTTTAGTCTTTTCTCAAGAATTACAGGGATGGTGATTATTTCTAATTCCCTGGCTCCACAGTTCCCTGCCCCTACTTTTAACAGAAGCACTATGTTTGTCCTCTTCTAGTCGTCTTTAGAAAAGGCACTAAGCTTTCTAGGCTTCTCAGCATCATCTGCCAATGTTCCTACCCATGGAGTAATTCTTCCCTTGGTTTCCCTTTTTGTTACTATCAAAAATGCCCTTAAAATGCCTTATTAGTATAAGCAAAGAATAGGAGAATTATTTTATTTTGTGCTTTAGACTTTCTGATTTTATCTCTGTATGCTCATGCTGAGTTTTTTTTTAACATTCATTTTTAGATATTTGACCTAGTTTCTGTGTTCTGTACACTCCCTTCTTGCACTTGAGATCATTGAAGAGCTTGTGATTTCACAGATATCTCTCACTGCATTTTCTATCCTTTCTACACACTGGGATATTTTGTCCTGCTCCTACTGTCTTTTGTTTATTTATTTTTTTATTTAATGACCCATCAACTCTTTCTGGAGCTCTTTTCTTCCATAGATTTGATTCCCAGAGGAATTTACCTCCTAATATCCTCTGTGTTCATTAAAGTCTGCTGCCTTCAAGTCCTTTGCCTTCAGGTTTCTGCTATCCTTCCTTCATTCCCTGAGGCTTATAAGTTCTGGAACTCTCTCACCAACGTTGTCCTCCACCTTCACACTCCCCAGCTGTTCCCCTCCCGTGGTAGGAACTGACTCCAGGATCGCCACCTGGGAAGCTGCTTTCTGTACGGCTGCATGACAAAATGCCAGTGACACACTCGCCGAGCAGGCTGTGCCCTAGTTTATCATGTTCTTTGTAACTATCGGAGTAGTTAAAGACCCCCCCAGACCAATCAGCCTTTTTTTTTTTTTCAAATGATTCTGCTAGCTGCTCAAGAAAGAGTCTCATTTATCTGAGTTTCTTAGTTAGGGGAAAGAAGATGAGTGTAATGGACGTGATTTTTTACCATATTATTTCTGCTACTATTTAGAGAGCACGTCTATCGCACTCTACACTCTTTGTCTGAGAAGAAGTGTATGTATCTGCTTTTCCCTCGCCAGTTCATATTTCTCCAGTTCACTGCTTTCCATTTCCTCCTCATATACGCAGTCTCATGTAGACTTTGCCGAGCATCCTACTGGGAGGGGAGGGCAGAGCTCTGGCAGTCGCTGAACCTTCCCTGCTTGTGAGATGTGAGAGTTGCACAGAGAAGCTCCTCTTCCCAGGCAAGGCCTCTAAGGGAGATTACTTCACCCTTTCAGAAAGTCACATAAATTAGGCAGTAAGATTTTGCCCAAACCAGCAGCCATGATTTGACTACAAGGACCACTTTATTCCCCATTTCTTTAATAGGCAGCTTTTCTTCTTGAACCTAGACAGTTTAAAATTTGGTGCTGAGACCATGCTGGATCACTCAGTTTAGTCTGGTTTGATCTTGTCATCTTCATTATGAACTGACCCTACAATCTGAAACAGAAACATCATAGCTACATTAAATACCAATAAAATTACGTGCAAATACAAAGATTAACTCATTCTAACTTGACTTTTCGCTGCACGATCCTGTCCTCCTCATCCACATAAAAATTACTCAGCCGCAAAAGGCCCTTGAGCATAACATGACATTTGCAGCATCCCTGAGTATTTCTTGTTTATTTCTCATAAATTTCCTTTGGTAATAACTTAGTCACTCAGCCACACTCTACAGTATACACATACATTACATGATTATCTCATATTTTATACAACACATGTTAAAGTAATTAATTTTCCCAGGCAAATGTCATACCATTTAGTTCATCGTTAGGAGCCAAATATTTGTGCAACCATTTGTTACAAATATATGCATAACCACAGAACACTTCAGCTCTGTGGTATTTATTAAGTGTAATTTAAAGGGACACTGTCGAGGTTGTTACAGTCTCAACTTTCACATTAGTTTTTGTTCCACTTGAAATTTCCTTAAGGATTCAACCTCAACTCATTTATTTCTTTGTTAACTATGCTTGCTACAGCATTTAGCACACAAAAATAAGTGTGGTCTCACTGTGGTGTGGAACGTGCTAGCGACCAGCTAATGTCATGCCCTAGCATGACAGAAGGGTTTCATCTCTCATTTAAACCTTCTTTATCCTTTTAATTGACAAGATCTGGAGTTTGCCCCATCTGTAAGGTAGAACCATAGCAAATAAGAATAGGTACCTCCTTCATAGAAAGAACTGAGTTTAATCACAAGTTCAAACTGAACTTCAAGTTCAGACATTTATTTCTGTGCTAACACAGGTTACCTCCAAACAAACAGACAAAACACCATCAGGACAGCGGCTCTAATTTCAACAGATGGAAGACAAGTTAGCCATGCAGCATCAGGACCAGTTGCCTTGAAAAATACATTTTAAGGGCATGAAACCACCTCTGATAGATAGCGAAGTCTGCTTCTCCCATCCCCTAAATTAGGTCTTACCCATACTCCTCACACACTGACACAAAAGCCCTTCAAAGTACATTTAGGGAGAGGAAGAGCAGCAGTGGAGCTGTGCAGTAAGAAATTGTGCTCAGAGACTCGACAGGTTGAACCAGACGGCTCCATTCAAGCTAACAGCCCAATAAATCCTATTCCCCGCAGACCCCTTATTCTTCAGCACTTTCAATCAAGGTTTGGAAAGGGGGACCCAACACTTTTCTCACTTATTTTGGTCTTTGATGAGAAAAGCAGCAGTGAAGAAAAGAAGCAGACCAAAAGCGGTACAAGTGGGAATGAGAAGGGGTAGGAGGAGGCACAAACCCAAGAAAGACAGGAGAAAGAAGTATTGAGAAGACACAGCAGAGCGACAGCAGAGATGAGAGCGACTGGAACAGTGCAGCACCTTGGTGAGACTTCATTTAGGTTGTTGTGAATAGCTACCTTTATTCAAGGAGTATGCACTCACACTGGAACAGGCAGAGAGAAAAGCAGACCTGGGTGTTCAGAAGAAAGATGAGCTGTCACACAAGCAGAGTGCCAAAAAGTCTGGTTCGCTAAACTTGGCGAAAAGCTGAAAGGAGATGTGATCGCTATCTGCCATTTATGTAAGGAGCAGGCATCAAACGGCAAAGAAGAGACACATTATTCAAAGGACAATGCCAAAACAAGGATGAAAAGGATATGTTTCCCATGAATGCCTTTAGGCTGGAGGTTAGAATAAAGTCCTAATCAGCAAAGGGATTAGGTTTGGGGTAAGCCTCAGTTCCTAACTTATTCATAATTGACTGATTTCAGTCAGTTTTGAGAAGCTGGTATCGACCAAGACTTTTGATCCATACAGATGTCCTCACTATCATTAAGACAGAGCTTGATTAATTTAAGAAGCAATTTCGGTTGCAGTGCCTGCAATTGCCAATGTGCAGGTCTCTGTGGCGGAGGGGATTACTGTCACTCCCGTTCTGTTATTATTCTGGCAGACTTCACCAGTTTTGAGACCACTGCTTGGAAACCCAAAATGTGCTTGCTGCTTTGATATCTTACACTGCCTTAATTTTTTCCGTGGACAATGCGCTATCATATTTGAAGCAGAATGGATGAGTTCTCAAAGCAGCTTTGATCTGTCCTTGATCCTCAAAGCAGCCTGCAAGGATAGCTTGAAAGCTTTTTATTTAAAACAAGTGGCATTTCCTCCCCTCTCATTTTAATTGAAATAGATGCTGAATGCAGGGCAAATTGTATTGTAAGCTTGATTGCAGAAAGCAAGTACACTTCTAAACCAGCCTTGATCAATAGCAGTTTCTGGTAATTGACTGTAATCTATCTATCTATTTATTGCCATGGGAATTTTAAAAACTGTTGGGGTTTTTCTGTTGTTTTATCCATCAGCTGAAAAGATTAACCTGGAAAATGGAGGATGGGAGGAGAGGGAGGAATTGATCAGTCATGCAGCCTCAACCGATGGCATATCCTCAAGGCAACTTGCAAGACTTGGAGAAATGCTGCCAGAATTTTCCTAGGCAGAAGGAAGCAGACTGGTAAGTCTGGCTGAGCAGAGCCAGGGCTGGTGTTTTTGAGCGTCTTGCAGCGTCTCGTTGGCTGGGTGGGAGAGTTTTGACAATGGGCATGGAGATTCAGGCTACAGGTGAGTTACACCACTGGTGGAAAGGAGAAAAGATGTGTATTGACACTTCTGCTGAGCCAAACTCCTCGTTTTTGTCAGCAAGGCAGTGTGAAAGCAAAAGGAGGAAAGTCAGGAAATGTTCGCGACATGGATGGGTTCAGTCCCGTTGATGTCCCAAACAGGTCAGGAGCAAAGGAAGGAAAACCAAATACAGCCAGGAGAGCAATAGCTGCCTCCCTTCTTTATTGTGGCCATGAGCGCGACCCACCGTTCTGCAGTGTCCGACGCTGTCATCAGGTGTCTGGCTGCTGCAGTTGAGGTGATAGCAGCATTTACCTGACTTTCATGGGGCTGTCGGGGGGTGGCTGCCCTTCTAGGCTGCTCTCATTCGAGAGTCACCGTGCCCCCCTGCCACGGGGGCTTCACCTTCCCAGGTGATTTGTCTTCACTCTGCAATAGACGTTATCTGGAGGGAAGAATGCATGCTTCGCTCTTTGCGCAGGTGACGACATAACTTGGAGGCCTCGACTGCATTCTGACGAATGGTTACGTTGCTGCTGAGTGCTGTATTCGTACTTTCCCCCCGTCAGTTTGTTGGGTGCATTACTTATCGTGGGTTCTTCCTACTCTTCCCAGCAACTACTGTGCGCGGTATTAAATGTGTGTCTATGGTTTAATTGCAAAAAATCTGCATTCCGCTTCTGAATTAAATTAGAGGCTTTTCTGTCAGGTTCATTTTACTAGCGTGGCTGCATCTCAAATCAGCCCATGTAAGGAGGGTGAAGAGGAACCAAACAGCTACTCCGTACTGCAGATCTCACTGAATATATGCAGCGGGGGGAACTCAAAGGTATCTACCAGGCCCAGAATATTTCTTTTTCGGGTACTTTCAGAAGTGTGGGGGACTTAGGAAAGCGGCCCCTCATATTCTCCCCGGCTTCAATGACAGGGAAGTCAGGCTGATTGCAAACATCCCTGAAAAGCTCACACCTTATGTAAAAGAGCTGGGTATCAGATGAGTAGGAACTTCAAAATGCTTTAAACAGGCATGGCAAAGAGAAACACGCCCACCGAGCTTGTTCTATGAGACAGCAAACTTCTTCCATCAAGTTTCCAGAGGCTGATGAATTTGTGAGATGGTGTGATGGGGTGGGGACAGAAGGGGAGGAAAACCAGCCTACCGCACGGCCTCTAGCACCCAGGCTGCACCAGGGAGGTAGCACCAATGCGGGTACAGCAGCTCCCACCCTTCTCCCTGCCCAACGCCTTGCTTCCCCAAAGGGCATGGCAGATCTGAGCGAGGTGACTCACGTGCAAACGTGCCTTATTAGGACATGCTGAATTGGAGCAATTAGCCATGGAAAGGTCATTCTGGCTAAGGAAACCTTCCAGTGAGACCAGGCTGGATGTAACTGCTTTTCTGCTCTCCCATCCCCCGCAGCATCGCTAGGCGAAAAAGGTTACGGGCCGTGAGCTGTGGAAATTCATGCTTAACACCTTGCCTTCTTGGGGCAGTGGGCAGCGGCAGCAATAATGCGCCAAGTGCCCATGTGGTACATGGCCAGCACAGACCCGCGGCCACAAAAATGCCCGATTTTCCCTGTGTGGGTTGTCTGGAGCGCTCCACAGCTGCAGCCAAAAATGATGGTCTGAGTGTTGTTTTCTGGACACTGAAGAAGTATCTTCATATGCTACATGTTCATTGACCGGTGAAAACAAAACGAATGAGGTAATAAAAGACACAGGAAAACGTAAGGAATCGATATTTCTAAGGATCTTTCATTGATGGTATCAGTTGACCCACACTGCACGGCGATGAACAGCCACGCCAGGATTTGCCCTTTTCGCCCCTACGCTAGCTAGCTACAGGGAGGGCTGTAGCTCCCTCTGTGTGTGTATCTGTGTTTGATTCCTCTAATCCTATCCCCTACGTGATTTCTGCGATGACCGTTACAGCATTTGGTATTTTTCTAAGACAGGCCTAAGGAAGAAGGTATTAGTAGGTAATAATTTTCCATTCTTAATTTCTGGTACCTAATTAAGTGTATGTCAGAGTTCGACTTATGTTCAAGTTTTAGTGTGCTTGCGTGATGATCCACATAGGGCCATAATTCACTTTAAACTAGGCAGCCTGGGAACAACCTAATTTTGGACAGCCCAGCCTTAACGTGGCCTGTAAAACCAGTCCCAGAAAGAGGATGAAGTAACACGTATGACGGAAGCAGAGATGTGTCTTCCTGGTGAAGTGACACTAAATTATGCTGATTTTAGCCAAAGTTTCCTGGTCTCCTCTTCTTTCCAAACTTTCCTATTCTAAACTAACACAACTTGGGAGTGAAAGACCTGGTCTTCCACTCAGACAAATGGACTAACAAGAGCCTGGAGCCAATGACATTTGGTCAGAGTAAAACCCAGTATTTTTTTAAAAAAATTAAGCCTTTTCTGGAAAGTTTTGGGTTGCTCAGAAGTTTACAATTTGAATACCCTTACTGATTTCAAGTTTGCTAGTAAAAGTCAATCCCAATACAAAGAGACTAGAAGATCTTTTTATCACAAAACCAGTATTTTCCCTGTTTTCCCCAGCTTTAGCCTCCCTCTTGCTTTCTACCTCCTTTGAACTGTACAACTAACGCAGTCTTATGTACATTCACCACTATTATCTGTACTGTCAGAACATACAGTTAATTTAGTACTGCAAACTGCTTGCCTTTGTTGTCATTAACAATCTTCATTTAATAAAAAGCTTTTACCAAAAATGGTTTTCCTGTAGTACTTTTATTTTTCCCAGAAAAGGCATTAAAATTAATTTGTTTTCACTTGGTCTGTATTCTTGAGTGAACATAGCAAGGAACAAAAAAGATAAACATGTGAGAGAAACCCCAAAGAGAAGGTAATGTAGAAAGAAACAATTCTGTTCTAAAGTAGAATATATTCTTTCTTTTTTTTTTCCCACTTTTGAAAGCAAAAACATGATTGAAGACTGGCAGAAAACATCACATTGCAACTGTGCTTTTGGTCTATGAGGGAGACGCTCCCCTTCTCCATAGCTCCCTGCGGCTTCTTTCCTGGGTGAGGCAGAAGCTAATCCTATGCAGAAAGATTTGACTGAAGGTTAGGGATGATTCATGGGATTTTCTGCTGGAAATGCATTGGACTCTCTACTGATGCCGTGCACTTCACTAACCTTCCTAAAGAAGTGCTGCTGTTTCCCTTGTGTGTTTTTCACATACAGCCTCTGCCCATACTGCCTGAAACCTTGGAGCAACTGTTTATTATTGATATCAGAAGGGTATTAAGACATTTCAACCACCCCATTATGTAATGAGCCACAAAAACTAAACAGGAGATACCAATTCTGGAGGATAAATGAAGAGAAAAGAGACACTACCTCCTCACTATTGTGTTTTGACAATGGTTACTACCCCAAATGAGAAGTTGTGCCATTAGTCGCAAGGGGCCTATGGGGATTCTGCACGAAGCCGCAGCTAGGCTGGTTCACTAATCTCAGAGAGACACATTGGCACATACATGTTATAAAATGCATTGGATCCACCTTCTGAAGACCTTTGCTCTCTAATGACAGCTGCCAAAACTGAAAGGTATCTTTTATGAGTATGCCAGCTGTCTCCCGGGCAATGTTTGTCAGGTACATAAAGACATATTGAAAGGATATCGGGGGATCACATGAGTGTGCAAAGAATGATGGGCAATGCTGAAGAGTTTCACTGCTTAAGTACGGCAGTGTTGTGTGCCCTGCCATGACCCTTTCAGAATTTGCACAGCTTGCTTGCTTTCCTTCCTTCCTTCTCCTTCCCTTCCCTTCCCTTCCCTTCCCTTCCCTTCCCTTCCCTTCCCCTCCTTATTGCAAACTTTTGGCAAAAAATAAAAAAAGAAAGAATCTTCCCTGAAATTAGAGTTTTGGAAATCAGAACATTTTGGCCAAATACCCATTCAGATATCGAATGCTGCACAAGCGCTCCATGGGAGCTGTTCGGGGAGCGCCTCCTAGACTCATTCAGGCTGAACACATCGCCCATGCTGTTCCACGAGCCTCTCTTTCAGGGAGGAGAGATGATATGTTATGGGAATTTCACGGTCTGATGCATCATAGAGTATGAAATATGGCAGGGGAGATCCATTCCATCTACGAGAATAAGGACATTAAGCAACTGAAGTACAGCTCCTCTGAGACAGCGTGATGGCATATCAGAATTGAAATATTTGGGTTTCAGCTAACTATTTTATCCATGAACTCATTTTTCTGTAAAAAGCAGTTCTAATTAAAAAAATATAAACATGAACAGCTTTATGTAAAATGGAGGAACATAACGTAGCATGGTTGCTGTTCTCTGGAATAGGCTTTGTAGGCAATCTGGAATGCATCCTCCCTTATTAACACGGAAAATGTTACTTCCATTAAAGAAAGAAACAACCCTTCCCCCCCAACCCATCCGTGAGAAGCTCTCAGTGTATTTTCTGTTTGAAATTTAAATCTGAGCGTAATGCCACCCACTGTATGAAATGAATGTGATTAAAATGATGGTTCCTTTTATTTTCAATTAAAATACATTTTAAATGTTTACCTTTCTGCACTAAATGCAAATGCAGGTGCATAATACAGCACTGGGAAAACAAAGTGGAAACCCACTGACCTAGTTTCACCATCCCGGTGGACTAAAATGCAAAAAAAAAAAAAAAAAAAAAAAAAAAAACAACAAAAAGATGTAAAAGCATCCCACCCTCGACTCCCCCAAGCCCGCCAGGGCCCTGAAGTAAAATGTGCTGTGTAAAAGTCACAAAACCAAAAACACTGAAAATTAATTCATTAATTCATTAATTCAAAACGGCAAATGCGGTAGGATTTGCCCCCATCCATGACCCCGGTTCCAGAGTTATTTCTGGGGGAAACCACGTTCAGGCAGGGGTTCCTGCACCCCACTGCACCCCAGCAGGCGAGAGGGGAAGCGTACCTATGCGCACTACACGAAGCTTTGGGCCCGAGGTAAATGTTGAGAGATTTATGAAGAAGACGGCAACGAATTCTGAAAAATTAAATAAATGGATTCGCATTTAGTTCTACTTCGGTCCCAAAGGCCGCAAAACCCTGACTCCGCCTCCCCCCCCCGCCCCGTTCTGGGCCCGCACCGCCGCACCTCCCGCACCCCGCGGGGCCGGGGCTCCTGAGGACGAAGGCCAGGGCCTGCCCCCCTCCGGTACCGCCTGAGCGGGCTAGAACACCGGGGAAACCGGCGGCGGGGCCGTAGGGAGCGGAGCCGGCTTGAGCCCGTGCTGCTCGGGGCTCCCGAGCCCAGCGAGGCTCCTGCGGCCCCACCGGCGCCTCCAGCCCCACCGGCCCCCGCCTACCGCCGCGGGGCGGGGCCGAGGCCAGGAGCGGCCCCCTCAGCGCCGCTGGGCCCCACCGCCCTTCGCCCCGCCCCCCGTGACGTCATCGGCCGGNNCGGCGCCTGGGCCGGCGCCGGCGTCGGCGTCGGCGTCGGTTGGTCCGGCCGCCCCCCTTCAGGCCAGGCCAGGCCAGCTCAGGCCGGGGGCGACGCGGCCGCCACACGGCGGGCGCCGGCAA
>VYZW01015994.1:33577-47043 GCA_013401315.1 Balaeniceps rex
GCTCCACCGGCCTGAGGGTGGACGGGGGCGGAACAAAGATGCGCTTTGGCTGTCGGTGGGGCCGGCAGGAGGGGGTGAGGCGCAGGTGCTCCCTGCGGAGTCGGCCCCGGGGGGTGTCGAGCAAGCGCCGGTGCCACGGCGAGGCGTTTCCCCCCTCGCCTTGCCCGGCAGGTGGAAAGCAGGATGTTGTTAGGTGTACAAACCTCCTCCGGTTTTCCCTTGGGAGTGAGAGTACTTTGCAGCTAGGCCGGGACTGAGGGATCTGGCAGCTGCTGTGGGGCAGCTTGAGCTCTTGTTGCGTCTCTAACAAAGCAAAACGGGGAGAGGCAGATACCCTCTAAATATACCAAAAGTCTTTGNGGGATGCTAAGGTGGCTTTTCAGAGTTGCCAGTACTATTAAATACCAATAGCAGTCTGAATATATAAGATGGTATTTTTATCATGAGCTACCACAGTAAACAAAAGAGAAGGCTGCCATCACTATTTCAAACTTGTTCATCAAGGAGCGCTAGAAATTCGCTGAATACAATCTGTACTGTGAAATGGTGCAGGAGGTAAGGAAGGATTCGGGCATGCCACAGTAGCTGATGCCTTCAGGAGGCAGAAGAAACACTGTAGACTTTCTTAATAATGTTAAAATATCTGGAACGGAATCTGTCGTTTTCACACTATGGACGTGTTGTGGCCTTTAGAGCCCTCATTTCTGCAGCCTGTCTGCTGGGGTGCTTTGTTAGCTCCTGAGTCTGGTGCACCCTATGAAGGAGAGTGTAGAAGGTGATAATGTATTTCAGGGACAATTTGCAAATGATTTGTCAAGACATATGTATTAATGCCAATGATAGCATGAGCATCAGTACCCCTTTGATATGAGACTTGTCCATGCTGGTAGCATATCTGGGAGCCTACTTTATGAGCTATGAATCAGCTTGCATTAAGTGTGGTCCCATGTAAGACCTCTGGCAGCTCTCTAAAAAAAGACAAGTAGAGGCAATTGTAGCTGCCTAGGTGTTGGTACAGGGAACATTAAATTGTGTAGAAATACCTGGACTCCCCAGCCTCTCTTGGTGTGTCAGCATTGCACAGGTGTGTGCACACACAGGACCTCTTGTAGCAAGAGCCCAGCTTACAAGCAGTGAGGATCTTTCAGGCAACTTCTTCCCCACAAAAAGCAGGCTGGGTGCCATTGTTTTAGAAGGAAAAACAAACAAAAAAACCCGGCCTGGTGGTGAATACTCAGTCTCTCTTGCTGAATTCAGATTTGTATTGTAAAAAGTTGGTTGTGTGTACAATGCTTTAGGTAGCTGCCGAGTGGGCATATCAGCAACATTGAAATAGGTGTGTACCATTGGTATCTGCTGGGTGGAAGCAAAATAGCTCAGCTCAGTGTTATCCCAGACTTTATTGTTCTCCAAATTTCAATTTGACTTAATTGATAGGGATTATTGTTTTTGGAGTATGATTGAGTGAGTTGTCTCTGGAACACCCCATGCTGAAGTACATATGGCCCGTATATGTGTTATGAGAACTAAAGGTGTGAAAACCAAGTCACAATTGCCACAAGACAGCATTGTAAAACCCTGGCTACACCACTGTCAGTGCTCAAAATTGCTCTTTTTGATGGTCCTTGAGATAGTGGAGTTAATGCTGATAACTCGCCTTTCGTGCAAAGCATTTCTGATCTCTGCTTAGTTGTTGGCTATTAGATTTAATTTTATTTTCATATAGTTCCACAAATGAGAGGCCAAGAAGAGCATATTTAAAGGGGAAAAAAGTGTCACTGCTATAGATAAATTGAGAAGGAAGAAAGTATTTTCAGTTGTCAGTACTCAGAGCATTACCATCAACGCCTCTTACTGCACAGAAACAACAGTAGCAAAGCATGCCCTGAAAAAGGATGAGCAAGGGACAGGGGATTGCTGTTCCTGTCAGTCCTTGGTTTATAATTATAGATATTAATTCCACTCTTACCACTGCTCAAGCTACTGCTGCAATCCTCTTTTCTCTGCTCCTAATGCTTCCACCTGCCTCATGGCCCACAAAAGGCAGTGGAAGAGGAGTACATATGTGTTTTGTCTACCTTGGATGTGTTTTATAAGGCAGATGGGCTGTCTCCAGAAAGTCAGAGCTTTAAGGTAGTTGGGGACATGGAGTCTAACTTCAGGGCAGCAGGGACTGCATTGGCAAATGGGAAGGAAGAAATCCTTTCGCAGCGCTTAGGTCTCTGGATCTAAGAGCCACTAGCCCTTGTATTACTCCTCTGTTATGATTATTATTAATTCTAGCTAGCTTTACTGGGGACACTTACTTCCTCTCTGGCCAGGAGCAAGGGCAGCGAGGCTGAGCAGCTTGCAGCCGCCCCTGGTGCCAGCACTGCGAAAGGCAGCAGCCGCTGTCTGGTTTTTACTATTTTTCCCTCCCTCAACTGTAACCGACTGGTGCCCGATTTAGCAGCTTCCCCGAGAGTGATGCTGCCGCTGCGGTCCTGCATAGCTGGGACAAAATCTTGCTGCTTGGGCATCACAGCTAATGAGGCTGGAGGGAAACATGGGGAGGTGATAGGTGCTTCTAAAACAGCCGGAGTGGTTCGTACGGTAACGTAAGATAATGTTTCCTTTGTGCTAAATGAAGATCAGGGATGAAAGGAACAGGCATAGCACAAGCTGTGCCGTGTTTGATGTTTGGTTTGATGGGGTGGAGAAGAATGAGCAAAAGGTGTCAGGAGCATAAAATATTTACTGTCTACAAAGAGAGTAAAAGGAACTGCCCCTATTTTTTCAAATCTCTTCAAAATCAAAATTACAATAGTTTGTGTACACACAAGTCCGCCCATCAAAATAAACCCCCTTCACCTCCTTAAAACTCCTGTTCCTTGAACAGAATTCCAAAGATAAGCTGCTCATCAGCAGTGCCTGTCATGTTCACATGTGGGTGATCAGGAGATCTAATGATGGAGCAGGCTGGTATTTGGAGCACAGATTAGCCCATCTCCTGCCTCCTTGCAAGGGCCCTCCCTTCAGGGGGCTGGCTAGTGGGCAGAAGTCAGACTTTTGCCCTTTGGCGAGGCTGGGGAGGCCAGAGTCTGTGCTGGGAGTGCTGTGGCCCCTCAGCAAGGCTGGTGCTCTTCTGTCCTGACGGCCTTAGAGAAGTGCCCTGGTCTGCCTGGCAGTGACACGATGTGGTACTCACGCATTAGTTACCGTCCTCTTGCATTAAAGAGTTTATTCATTTCTTTATTTTCACAAATAGTAACTCATGGGTTACCTGTTTGAAAATTTTGCTACCTGTTGCATACCCTTGAAAAGGGGAATTCCTCATTTATTTTCTTTTGTTCCTGCCACTGACGCCAATGTTTAAGAGCCGAGGGGAGACCTAGGTATGGCAGCTTCTGTCTGCAGCGCTCAACTGATACTGAAATTGTGCAATAGTGAGATTTTCAGCTTTGTCTATACAGCTTATATGTGCGTAGCCTGTTTTTCAAGACAGAAAATCATGGATCTTGATAACCATATTTAATCCTGCATGTGGTGGAAACATAGCATATAATAAGTTTACTCTGTTACTGCAGGAAAAAGTTTGTGCATTCAGAGTCTGGACTGTGTTAGGGATGACACTGGTTGCAGTGCAACAGCATCGTTACTTCCTTTGTTAGTGTTACTGGTCCACCTCCCATTGCCCAAGGCAGCTGTCCCTTCCAATACCAGATTGATGTTCTTGCCTTGTACCAGCAGCTAATGGAGAGGACCATATATTCGTATGGGTCAGATATACCAGGTGCTAGCTGACCAGTGTATTTTCTTGTGTGAGGTTTGAAATCCCTCTCGGAGAGAGAATTCTGTGCAACAATTCTGCGTGGCATTTCTCAGAGAGTCAGACAATGTGTTTATAGATCTCAGGGGGAAAATACGTCCTTGAGAATATCAGTTTCTGTTGCAAACTTTAGTGGCGCAGCAGAAATTCCACATCTTCCTTGTTTATTGCAGGAGCTTGGAATCGCCCTCAGCTGTGCTACTGTTGCTGTCTCTGTGTTTCTTGGCCTGAGTATTTTCTGCTGCTCTGTAATCATTGGTGCCAAAATTGGACATTAGTTTTTCTTGACAGAGTGCTTGCCAACCTCTTTATAAGTAAGCCTGCCTGCTGTGCCTTCCCTTCGTCTTTCCCTGTCCACTACCCTCAGCCCCACTCCCCCAGATCTCTCTCTGTTCACAAGCCCCAAACCCAAATCCTCTTGTAGCTGCCTATCAGGGTTGCATTTTGGACCCTTTGCTTTTTATCCATCTGTTGTCTTCTCTCAGGCTGTACCAGCTAAGGCAGTAAAAGCAAGCTAATAGAATCATAGAATCATAGAGTGCTTTGGGTTGGAAGGGACCTTTAGAGGTCATCTAGTCCAGCCCCCCTGCAATGAGCAGGGACATCTTCAACTAGAGCAGGTTGCTCAGAGCCCCGTCCAACCTGACCTTGAATGTTTCCAGGGATGGGGCCTCCACTACCTCTCTGGGCAACCTGTTCCAGTGCTTCACCACCCTCAGTGTGAAAAATTTTTTCCTTACATGTAGTCTGAATCTACCCTCCTTCAGTTTAAAACCATTACCCTTTGTCCTATCGCAACAGGCCCTGCTAAAAAGTCTGTCCCCATCTTTCTTATAAGACCCCTTTAAGTACTGAAAGGCTGCAATAAGGTCTCCCCGGAGCCTTCTCTTCTCCAGGGTGAACAACCCCAACTCTCTCAACCTGTCCTCATAGGAGATGTGTTCCATCCCTCTGATCATTTTTGTGGCCCTCCTCTGGACCCGCTCCAACAGGTCCATGTCTTTCCTGTACTGATCCAGGCTGTTAGTGTTGATGGACCTTGTTCTGGGATGTGTTAGGGGGGCACCACAGTTGCTGGGAACAATGTCTTAAGGTAATCCTCCTTTTACAGTACCATGTAACCTCTGAACATACTGAAACCTCTGCAGCAAGCCAGGGATGATAAAAGATTTGAAAATCAGTAGCTGAAATATGGCTTTTCACTAAGCAGTGAGTGCTGACTTTGTGAGAGATGCTACTTATAAGTATTGCAGGAACTTCTGCTGTTTGTCTCATCTCTGGTGGTGAACTGCACTGTCCACAGGGCAGGAGGTCACATGAATTTGACTGGCACAGTGTGCAGCATTTGCTTTTATTTCCATTGCTTAGCCGAAGCAACCAGCAGACTGTATCAGCAGCCTAGAGTAGTTTAGAAATGCCACACTTCATCCTGATACAGGATTTGAGCTGCTGCTGTTCTCAAGGTGGGAATTAAAATTGGATATGGGGAAGAGAACTGGTCTGCTACCAGCAGCTTCTGCCATAACTCCCTGCGGGACTTGGTTAAAAACATGTAGCTCCTGAGACAGCATGTGTCACAGGGCTCTCTCATCACTCCAGCCGCTGTGGTGAGAGATTTCCAGTTGTGTTTGGTTCAGCTGAAATGTGCAGCTCCCTGATGAGTCTGCTGTGACTCTGTAGCAGAGTATTAAAGAGGAAGATGGAGGGAGCACGAGGCAGTGTTCCCCAAGGACTGCAGTGGCTGAGTTTGCAAAGCCAATAGCTGCAGTCAGAGAATCCTGACCTTTGCATTAGTCACTACTGAATGTATCTTCAATATTTATTTCAGGCTCACCGCACAGAAAATGGCCAGCTTTGTTCAGCAGATCTACAGCCTGCTCAGTTTAGCTGCATTAGCACAGCAGACACAGTAAAGCTCATTCCCTGCACTCTCACAGATTTCTTTTAGAAGTCATTTAATATTACTGTGGAGGTAACATGATGTTCTGTCACTATTTTAGGCTGGATGTGGTCTTAGTTCATTAGCTGAAGTTTCCCAAATGTCATTTTTCTCTTTTGTGATCTTCAATTATAATGACTCTTTTTCTTAAGCTTTTTTTTGTTGTTGTTTTGTTTTGTTTTTAAGAAACAACTGTACAGACTTTTAGAAGATATTATTTTGCATATGGATTTAGGTGCTTTTCATGGAGAAGGGGCTTATAAGTAATTCTGTGATTAGGAATCTAAAATAGTCTTTCTGTCAAACCCTAAAAAGTTACAAGAATGACAAAAAGATTCTTAACAGAATTGCAGCTGTTGGGCCATGTATTTTTCATATCAAATTGTGAAGAAGTTGCAATTTCATCCCTAAACTCTGGAAAATTTCCAGCAGGAGCAAACCTGGATTACTCTGATGAACTCTTTACCACACTGGAGCTTGCCAAAACCCAGAAACAGATGAACAGCAAATGCTTCTAGAAGAAGCTTTGAGGTCATGAAAAGCTTTCCTTTGCTCAGGAAAACTGCCACCCTCACTGTGCTTTGATAACTATGCCTTTGTCCCTAACTCATGCTTTAGTAACAGGGGGAAAATAATTAAATGCTTGCTGTGCCAAGAAGTGGATCTGTTCTATAGCACCTTCAGTATAAATCAGATGTTTCTGCCTACAAATTTCCCTTTTAAAACTCAGCTTGACTATAGTTACTCCACATTTGAACTGATAAATGCAGAAAGCTCCCTTCCATTCTGACTTCTCCCCAACTCTTTATCAGCTTAATGAGGAACAAAATTATTAAAAAAAGAAAAGAAGAAAGGGCCGCTCAGTAGCACCCAAAGGAGAGGGAGAAAACCATCCCCAGTGCAGATGTGTTACAAAGCAGGTGCCAGACCCCATCAGTGCCTGTCTGTTCCAGAGTCCCATACCAGAAGAGCGCTTGTCTTCACTTCTTCAGGGAAGGGTGGGATGACCACATGAAGATCTGCTCCTGATGCCTAAATGTCAGTGCTTACACTGGACACCGAAGCATGAAATTTTGTATCACAGCTCACAAAAATGTGCTGATATGAAATACTTTATTTTGGGCATTATTCCTGCAAATATGCAGCTCTTTTTTTAATCTTGCTAAATTCCTAGCTTGAGCAATGCTGTGTGGCAGGGGGGCCCATGGGCTAGCTAGTCATTACATAAACAAGTATTTCCTTTTATTGATTTTCTCTTTTTTTCAGTAACCCTTGTTCTTGAGTTATAAACATATGGTTCAGGAGTACTTCTTATTTTCCTTTGTCTTATTCTTGAAACTGTGATATTTGCCATGTTCCCTTTTAGTCACATCTTTTCAAAACATTGCTTACCTTTTAAATATCTTCTTTGGGGAAGTGCTTGCATACTCCCAATCATTACTGTCCCCAGTATGTGAACCTTATCTCGTTTTGCAATGACTCTTTCAAAGGGTGCTGGCTAGCCCAGCTTTTGTTAACCTAATCAAGGTTTAGCTATTGATTATTATGGTATTAAAAATAATAATTTGTAAAAATAGTAAGTCATTTATTATTTTGCATACCACTCTCCTTGCAAAAGGACACAAGTGGTATGCAAAAGGATTTTAAGCAAAGGTTAAGCTAAGGTAGCAATCGAGCTGTTCGTGTAAAGGGCAGCTCTCCATCCTGTGTCATTGGATTTAGAGCACCGCAAGGCAGGTGAACAGTTCAGATTGTAACTTTCAGTGTGCAGTAGTTTGTATAGATAAGCGTTGAATGTTATGAGCCATGAGGTTGGTTAGCTGCCTTTCAGATTCCTCATTCTCTCTCATATTGGCAGAATGAAATAACTACTTGGTTACTTTCAGGTTTTGCTGCTTCACTGCTTGTGCTTGTTCCCAGAACTGCTGTGCTGAGCGTGCTGCGTTATCTTGGAGCACTTGAACGTTGCCATGATGAAAAACAATTACCTGTTCCTTTTCTTTGTTGTTTTTCTTGGCCATTTTTTGATTCCTCATAGTAACTTAGAGTTGTCTACACCTTTTGGGGGGGTACTGGTTTAAATATATATGTGTGTGATAATTAGTGTTGCTCAGTCTTGCAAATGAGAGGGAATTTTGGCCCTCTGCTAGTTTGCTGGCATACCTGTTTCTGGTGCTACTATGAAAATTTTGCCGTCTAGCCTTTTCCTCTACCCAGGGCCTTCTCTGTGCTCACCCATAACATCAGTTCCTGCCCCTTCAGCCTCATCTTCCCTCATGTTCACCCAGACCCAGGCTGAGGGAGGGCACAACTGCGGTAGTCTCTGTCTCCCCTTACTAGGTGTGCTGGGGTGCAATTATCCAGTGGCCCTTCTCCGCCTTCCCAGACAAAGTGTTTCAAGGATTTGAGAGGGCGAGGAAGGGAGGAATAGCAGAGCAAGAGGAGCTAACGGGTCAGAACTGCTGCTCATGGGAGGAAGGGTTAGCGGAACTTTCTGTTGGACTCTCCTATTTCCCTGTGCTCTCGTGTGAGACTGATGTGTTGGGTCGTTAGGGGATTGCTGCCCGTGCGCAGCTCACACCGGCTGCCTCCGTTCGAGGGAATGGGCCAGCAAAGCAGTCAGCTCATTAGGAGGGATGCTACCAAAGGCAGGACTGATATTCGTGTGAGGCCAGAGGCTTTTCTGCATCATTTCAAGACTGGCTCCAGCCCCAGCCAAGAAATGCGAGTAGGCAAGATGGGTTTCTTTGCAGTTGGTTGTGCATATTTTTTTAAGCACTCCATCCTCAATTGCCTGAAAAAACAGTAATAATATAAAAAAATCACTACAGAGACCTTCTTTTGGAATAAGCCCAGATGGAATGAATATTCTGTCTTTTGATTCAGATCCAACCTCCCAAAATTCAAGTGTATTTACTAGTACAGAGCCATTTATTTTGCACTCGGGGATGCAAGTGTAAATAAGATCTTTGACATACGTAATGAGAGCAGGCTGTTCTCTGGGTACTCCTGAACTGTTGCCATTTGTCCTCTGGGGATCTATAGAAAAGGCTTTTCCCCGCTACCTTTTGCAACAGTTCTTGTGGGTGACTTGCTTCTTTCTTCCACACACCTCAGGCCTTGTTGCAGGGAAGGAGGCAGGGAAAACAGCCGGTATCATCCTGTCTCTCAGCCTGGGTGGATTACTGGAATATTTTTCCATTTTCATCTATAAGGCTGGAAAATTGACCGCTGAAATATGTCACTTCACTTGCAGCATTCCAGTTGTTTTTAGACTCTGCATTTAAAGTCATTATAGAGAAACTTATACATGATTAATCCCTCTTGCCTAGATAGTTAACTCTTACGGATTTAAAAACAAACACACAGATGTTTTTTCTCTCTTTTCTTCCAAACTTTTGACAGATAGGGAAAGAAAAGTTCCACAAGTCACAGCACTGGGGTTACTGCAATGATGTTGCTATGCTGGTTGGAGAAGATAAACCTGGAATAGGAGGTGAACCGTTACCTGGTCAGAAGCTGAAACCTAAATACAGTGTGTTTCCTGAAGGGATGGGAAGTGATGCTCCTGCTTGGGTAGCATTTGACAAGCAGGTATGTAGAAATCTGTATCTGTATGCTTTTTATGAACAGCTACAATATGACAAAGATGGTATAAAGGTGAAATTCAGTTAGTCAAATAGAAGATTATTTTGTGCATGCAAAAAAAGTTCCTAGATAGACAAAAAGAGTGGTAACATGTGTTTTTCCATCATATTGGTATATTGGACAATTAATATAAACATGTATCATGCCATACAGCAACATATAAAAATACTTCTGTATTGGGGTTCATCTCCTACAGGATATAATAAAAATAAGGGAGTGGTTGATGTATTTCTTTTTAGTGAAAATGGTCACAATAAAGGAATTATTTGGCAACCTGGTAAGAATGAATGTAGGATAGGCCTCAGCCCAGGAGAAAATGTGTACTCGGGAACCATTAACCACAGTGGAGTGCTATAGGCTCAAAATTCACTTATGTTGTCATGTTTGCTTGCTCAAAGTCTTGTTGACTTTTGTGTAATCTGTTCATGTGTAATATAGGTAGATTGTGTCCGTTATAGACATAGGAATTTAAAATTATTTATTTTTATTTCGTAAGAATGTAGTGACACCTTTAAAGTCAGAAAGTCATCAAATAACTAATCTGTGATGATATGAGTTTTGTAGCACACTGTCATTACTTTCCATGTTTAAATTTACATTAAATTCTACTTAGCGATGTTTTATTTCTAAATCGAAAAGCCTACAATCAGAGAAGAAAAATGATCCAGAAAAAGAAATCATTCAGCAGATCACAGAAATGTTGCATGACTACATGATTATGGTATTTAAATATTGGGAAGAATGGCTAATCTCATAATTTTTGCTTTAAAAGAAAAGCCATGGAGGTAATTGCAGTACAATTACGCATTCGTCTCTTTGGCAGACCAGAACTACTACAAGAAAATGTAAGACTTGAACAGATACACATGACTTTGGTTAGCATTACCTCAGAAGTCCTTAGGACTGCTCACAGTTTTCAGCGGTGTGCTCAAGTATGAATTGGTCTAATGTACCGAAGTGTTAAGGCTTCAGCTGGTCCTGCACTTGCTTTATCTGCAGCCTTCTTTAATGAGGAGGTGTGCATTGGCTTCTCAGGGCCATATATAAGTTAGCAGGACTTGGACCCAACCAAGTTTATGAAATAAAGGGGTTAGGTAGGACACAGTGGGGACCTACCACTGAACATGGCGGGTGAGATGAACTAGCTAGCCTTTCTACATTCCTTCTCTAACCAGTGTATTCCTCCACAGGGCAATACAGGGCAGGAGTTTGCAGGTTCGGAGTTGGCCTCTGGAGGGCTCACGTGTTTGTATTAATTGCAGGCAGTTAAAGGGTACTACCCAATTAATTCAGCTTCCCCAGTTAAGAGCCTAGAATGCAGCTATGTCCTCCAGTGCTGCAGTTTGTGACTCAGCAAAATGGACTACATGAAAAATGGTTTGAGTAGGTGTTTATCTTTTTAAATGTAGTCTGCTTTCTTACCATTTTTCTTTGGTTTCTGACTTTCAGCAGTACCACAGTAGTTGGAGAAAGGACAGGCATTAAACTTCATTATTAAGTAGGTTAAGAAATAGTTTTTGCAATTTCATATGCCTAATAGGAAGCAGGTGTAAATTTAATTTCTTCTACAATTAAGTGCACACACAAGGCCTCCTGGGCCTGAAATGATGTCTATAGTTTGACTGCCACAGGTGCTAGGGAAACCTTGTGCCAACTTTACAAAATGCCACAGAGTTTATTCAATATTTGTTACTTTTGGTTTTCATATGTAACATTTAATTTTTTAAAGAGTGGGATGGGAACTTTGCACACAGCAATGTACTACAGATGAGATATGAGTTAGGAAGTGTTACATTTCAAGTATTTTTAAAATTAACGTTGCTTTAAAATTAAAAGTAAGTAATCTTCTTTTCTGTTCCTTCCAGTCCTCACCTTTCCCGAATCATCTGTTTTGATCTGCAAAATTGCAGTTGGCTGCTGCATATATTTCATACACTAGCATGTCGATAAGGGTATAAAGAGAATAAAGTTTAAGTGCAAAAGAATTTGCACAAGCTCTTCAAATGGAGTAAACCAGGATATAGGTGTATGCTCAGTGAACAAAACAAATACAGTGTATTTAGGACCTGGTTGTGCTTGGAGATCTATGCAAACAGACCATTTTGCCTGGCTGGTGTCTCACAAGACAACCATTCTCAGAAAAGGTCATTGACAAAATTAAGAACAATTAGTAATCAAATAGGGCACTTGAACAGTATGTTTGTCAAACGACTATACTCTAGTGTGACTAGCAGAATAGGGAGGAGAGGGTACAGCATCTAAGGAAGTTTCCTGTGGTTGCATGGCTTATCAGCAGCTGGTCAAAGAATGAAATTCAGCTCCTTGTCAGCTGAACGCAGGATGTTCAGACTGGGATATAGTGGTTCCACCATAGTAGCTTTTAAGTCCCTTGGGGTATTCAAGAGATGTACACAGGGCTCCTGGTCCTTCCAGAATAGTAGCTGGAGGCCAGGAAGGATGCCTTGGTCACCAAAAATGGCACTATACACCAATGTTTAGACAGATGGAAGGAAGAGAGGTGTTAAAGAACGATAGAGTTGTTTGTGTTGGCTCTGTTGTATGTCAGATGTTTTATCCAGTGTTTTTGTGTTTGATACATGAAACAGTGAAATCCACAGTTAAAAATTACATGTGGCCAGAATGAATTTTTATTTATTTTCAACTATTTCATCTGTAGGTTGTTTAGAAAATTGCATGTTGTACTATTTAAACAAACCATAACTGATAGTGTCTAGATTCTTTTGTGTGAAGATTTTATGCCATCAGGTTTAACAGGTAAGTTATGTCATTTGGTTATAGTTTAAATTTTATTTCTCTAATGGTGGCAGGTCACAGTGCAGGAGAGTTGATGCCAAAAATGTATCTGTCATATTGTCTGATGCATGCTGAAAATCAGTGGGATCTTAGCCTTTGAAATAGTTTGTGGAAACAGAGTTTTTCTCATCTTGCAGTTACCCTGCCTGAGAGAAGGGAGAGTGGCCTATTGAGAAGTCTGACTGGGACACAGGGCAGCTGTGCTTGTGTGCTCCTGAGCAAGCTGCTAGCTCTCCCTCCCCAGATGCAGAAAATGAGGTTGTGTTTGTCTATTAGGGTGTTTTAAAATCTCTGTCATTAGTATTCTTGGAAGTACTTTGAGGTTCTCAAAGAAACGTGCTAAAGGAATACAGACTATTAACTGGTCTGTTCTGTGTCATATAGGGATCTTGGCTAGCTCACTAGATTTCAAGCATTTCCAAGCCATAGTGTGCCAGATGCTCACTGAAACACAGGGAACAGCTAAGTTGTCTTTTTTCCAATGCTTCAGTTTGTCTAATGAACCAAGAATGAAGGTAATTGAATATATTAAATAGAACCATTGCAAAAAATGTAGTACGGATTAGCACTGATTTGACCCAAATGTGTTGGGGGGGGTCAGGATGGAAACCTTGTTTTAATTATTGCCTCCTTGCACTTACACCACAGAAAGCATCCTGGTAGATAATGCACTGCTAAGTAGATACTTCTTGCACATTCCCTTAAAATTGATCTTGGTGATCAAACACCATAAATGATACCAAGAAGTGCAAAATTGTGTAATGGTTTGCTGAGTTTGAGTTGGGATCTCCAGGCATAAAGGGCACTGTAGTAAACCACTGAGCACCTCACCTATGAAGGTTTTCTTCCTTGCATTATTGCTATTGCAAGAAACCACGAACACCAGTTGGTATACTCTGAGATTTCCCCACTCGCTGAATTGCAGAACCAGGTCAGTTTTGAAATGCCAATATTGCACATCTCTAAATGACTCCTGAAAAACGTCATTTCTCTCTGATAGTCTTCAGTACCATTCATTAGACAGTTTGCAGGATCTGCTTAAAAAGAACTCTCCTTTCCATTTACCTCAATGGTAAAGCCATTACTGTCATAATGCACTTTATTTTCCAGCAAGTCATTGAACAGAAGTCTAAAATTTGCTTCAGGACCTAGGTAGCTCATGGTGCTATCAAAAGTGCTTTTTTCAGAAGATTTTCCAAGCAGCCTGCTGATAGTTTTATATTTGATTTATTTCTTTACTTTAGAGTTCCATCTCTG
>VYZW01015994.1:47508-71507 GCA_013401315.1 Balaeniceps rex
CATCTCTGCTTAGATGTTGTGATAATAAAAATGCCAAGCAAAGAATTTTAAATTTATGTGATTTAATGTGGATTTCTGTTCTTACATTTCTGAGAAATAAATCTACCTCCTGAAATCCATACATTTAGTTACTTTTAATTTATAGAAGTTTATTTTGACATATTTTGAAAAAGCATTGAAGATTTTGCTGCTTTATATTTATTTATTGTTTTTAATAGGTATTGTCTTTTGATGCCTATTTTGAGGAAGAAGTGCCTGACAAAAGTCAAGAGCTATATAGAATCAGACATTGTAAAATATACTTCTACCTCGAAGATGATACAATTCAAGTGATTGAACCCCAAGTGAAAAACAGTGGCATAACTCAAGGTATCTATTTTTAATAGCACCCTTTTTTTTTGCCTTTCTTCAGTACAGTCTTGGTCCATTCTAATGGATACATAATGTGGCTTCTTATAGTTAAAATGGGCTGTAAGTGAACAGCTACAGTTGTCTTTTCTTGTTACAGATCATAATGTGAACTTTTTTATTGTCTTAGTTTCTGAAGATGTAGGTTTTGTAAGCCAGAATCCCCGCCTGCACTCACACGTACAATTTTTTCTCTAATATAGCTGTTTGAAATCATATGATAGTGGGTCTATTGGCAGTGTCGTGTCACTTCTGCAAAAACAATTTGTGTTCTAGATCTCCATTCCTGAGCCTGCTTCCTCCCATCTTGGCACTGACAATAAGCTCTCTAGCTGCAGCTCTGTAATTGTTCGTTAGCTGCTGCAGTATCTCTGCCGTTGTTGAAGGAGAGCGCCTTTTGTGCCTCTGGCTGTTGGTTCTTTTATGATTAAAGGGCCCTTGGCACAGCAATTTTTCCTTAACGCCTCTAAGTTAAGAAGCTGCCTTGCCTCAGTGTCACATCACGGCACTTGGGCCAGCCTGAGGACGTTTGGAGGAGGGTTTACTGAGCTGATTTACTGGAGTATTAATGGACTTGGTTTACATTAAGAAAATGTGATCTAGCAGTCAACGTCCTCTTGCAGAAAGGGAAAACAGCTGCTGCTTCTTGGTGTTTATGGGTCACTGACAGAATTAAAAAAGTTTTCAAGGGATATAGACCAGATAAGCAGGATGTCTTGGGATGACTGCGCCTCCCAATCCCCAAAGATATTTTGTATGTTCTGGTGGATCTTAGCACAGATATTTTCAAAAATAAGTTAACCATGTAACTACTGTATTCTTTTCCAAGATGAGCAGGTGCTATCACTTTCTCTGTCTACAGAGTAGGATAATAATTCAAGGTGTTATGTGCATCATTACTGTTAGACCTGGGTTAAAATTACCTGGGAATCTTTTCTTAAACCAGTACTTCAGGCCCTGCTCTCCCTGTGTTGAGTGGTTCTTGCCGGAAACCTTACTGGCTCTTCAGCAGGAACTGATTTTGAATTCAGAGGAACCTTGTCCTACTCCTACCTGCACAAGTGCTTTTTCAAGACCTGAAGAAAAGCATGTTGGATCTCTTCTCCTGGGAACTTACAAGTCACTTACCCACTCCCTGCACTCATGCGTGTGAGGCCAGAGACATCATCAGGTATAGATTTTCCTGGACTTGTGTGTCACAGGAGCGGGAGCGGCTGTTTCTGGATTTTGTGGCTTATAACAAATGACCATTGACAAAGAAAGTACAGTTAACCTGAGAGGCAGAGGCGATGTCTTTGAGAGGGGAGGTGGAAGCCAGGTTCATTAGAGCAGGATAAAGCAAATTCAAACGGATTCCTTTGAATCTAGCTATAGTAATGAGTCATTTTCATTGTCTTTGTAGTATGGGTCATGCAGGGTGCCCCTTCAGGTCTGATGTTCCTGGCAGTCTAGTCATGATCCTGTGGTGACAGGAAGGCTACAACTTCCCCCTGTTTCCTTGCTTGTATCTTATGTTAATGGTTTTGGAGTCATCTTTGGTACTGGATCTCAAATTAACTGAACAGTGTTAGAGAGAAACAAGAATTCTCTCGGTCTTCCGTGCAAGAATGTTTTGAAGGCCTCTGCGGCTTTGTATGAGTACTTTATGTGGGATAAATGAGTATACGCAACATATTAAAGTGATAGAATAAAAAGAAATGTTCCAGGATCTCAAAAGTGCACTTAATTTATTTGTTGCTGGTACCTGGGCTGGTAAGGAATTTCTGTGTATTGGTTGTGTTTAGGAAGGAAGAGATACTGTAGATTGGAAGGTCCAAGCACTATTTGGCATGTGTTCAGTCTTCACAGTTGATGAGAAGATCTGGGGCCTATACTTTATCATAAACATCTGCATAAATATTCTTGTTATCCTAGAGGTTAATATGATGAAGAGGGGAAAAGGTGGTGGAGATGCCTATCAGAGGATTCTTTACTCACATGCACTTGGGCAGTGACTTCATGCTCCCTAACTGAAGAACCGCAAAGTTGTTAACGGCACTAAATACTTCTTGTTGTATATATGCAAAAGCAGTGTTTCTTAAAAAGAAATCCCAAACCATTAGCTGCTAGTCTTACTCCATTTTCAATTAAAAATTGGCCCGTTGCCTCTTTTATTATAATTATATATATCTCTTATATTATTCAAATTCCCTGTCCTGACTGGGAATTTTTAAGCCTGAGAACAACAGAAGCATAACTGTCTGCACTGTGAAGCTGGTAAACTGAAGCAGAAAGGAATGAAAATCTTGCCCATGATCATGCAGAAAAGGTCACTAACAGGATGAGGAACCGCACTGAACTGAAGTTCAGGATCTTAACCATAATGCTGTCCCCTTCATGGCTGCTGACATACAATATTTCAGTTAATTAGAAGGGGTTTGTAGAGGAGAGTTCAGCCGTAGGAGAGCTTGGGTTGTTGGAAGGCAAACTGCACTGAACAAAAGAGCACAGGTGTGGGGATGTGGGTGAAGAAAGAAGTGTGAGAACATCAGGAGCAGGATAGGCTCAGTCTGTGTGGACAGTTGGAGAGCTGCAGTGGCAGGAAAGGGTTTGTGTAAAGGAGGAACAGCAAAAAACAGTGATGGAAAAAGTGGAATTGAACTGTTGAAGGCAGAAGGTGGTAGTGACCTTAACTTGGATGTTTACCCTGACAGAAAAGATGTAAAACAGACAGCTCAAATGGCTGTTCTCAGGAGTCTTCTTGCAGATTAGATATAGCAGTGGTGGGGTAGATCAAAGGCAGGTGGTAGGGTAGATCAAAGGTAGATCTTCTTAGCTTGGCTGGTTAATGCCTTGAGGCCACAGGATTACCAGTGCTTGTGCTGAAACCCACAAATGAGAGCTTGATGGTGTGAATGGATGTCCCTGGGCATGGTGGGATCAGAGAAATGTAGTAGTTTCCCACTGTACTCTCCATTGTGGGTAACACTTGTGGCTTTGCAGAAAAAAAACTTGGGAGAGGCTTATGGACTGCAGGAAGATTTGGTGAAGGAACAGCTGTCAAAGGAGTTAGAAGAATTTCTAACTTTGATTATGATTTTACAAAACTAAAACATTTGGCTTTGGAAAAAAAAAAGCCAGAAAATGTGCTTTTACCATTTACTATTGATCAAAATCTCAGAGTGACACAGTAAATGATCTGTGGGAAATGTGTTCCAGTGACTTTGAAAAAGTGCATTATGGAATTGGCTGCTGTACTTGGACGTGAATTTGGACAGATAAGGTTGCTACCAAATAACTGAAATTTAAACTTCATTTAATTTTGGAAACTGCCTTGCCTTAGTTTGAACTTTGGAAAATATTAGAAGCATTAGAAGAAATCTATACAAACAGAGAAATTAAATTCAAAACACAAAGGAATGCAGAGGCCAGCCTGAACTTGAGAAACCGAAATCAAAGCAAAAAATACCAGGACAATCACAGTGCACAAAAACTAACTGAAGATAAGGGAGTACATAGTGAAGAGAAGGACAGTAAACTCAATCGCGTAACAAACTCCACTATGATCTTTCAGAGCCAGACTGCTAATTATTCTTCCCATATAAAAAGAAATTCTCCCATAGAGAGCCAGGCTAGATACGGCAGTGCAAGTGTTTTGTAGATCTAATTCCCAGTTAACAGGACTGTGGCTGGCTGATACTGCCTTATCAAAAGGTCATTTATGTCCCATGGGGTTGACTGTAGCTTCCAGTGCAATCCAGGCCCTGCAAGCCAGAGCAGAGTGGAGCAGCTGGCTGGTTTCCCCAAGGTCAGCCAGCTGAAAAAGAGAGTGGAGCTGCCTGCTGGCTGGGTTCCCAAGGCCGGCTGGCTGAAGAGGAAAGTACAAGCGGGAAAGTGAAGTTGCAGTCAGCTCCTCCAATATAACCAATTATCTAAGAGTTTAAGACCTCCCCTGAGGCCTTGAAATAATTGTGATTTTGCCATATTTAATGGTAGCCAAATCACGACCTTGCAATGTTCTGCGGTGGGTGAATAAGTGAATGTAAGAAGCCTCCTTGTTTATTGGGGTGAACTCTTTGTGTTGCAGGAGTAGTAGTGGTTGCTTCTCCTCCTTTCTGTGCAAGCAGTCAAACAGTGTACAAACTGCAGGTGTTACCCATTCCTCTCCTCTCTCTTATGCACTCTTGAGTAGTGGAGAGGGAGTCAGAAAGCTGCGCTGAGGAAATTCTTGATACCACTTTATTTCTTCTGCAGAGCAGTGTAGCAGCAGAGACCAAATCATTTGCTGCCCAGCTTCATGAGCTGCCCCACAGTCAAAAGGCCTTCACTACTATTAAGGTCTCCTTAAGCTGCTGCTGTAGTTGCCAAATAATGAGAAGCCCCGAGAGAAAAGAAGGTATGCTACAAATTATGGTATGGGAACTCGATGCCACCACCACTGTCAGAGAAAAGCAGTACCTCAACTCCCTTTACAAGAGCGTGGTAGAGGAGAGCTTTAGCCTAGCCAGATGCAAATATTTAAAATAATGCTTGGTGGTGCAGTAGGATAGCCTGCTCAGTACACTGACAAAAGACAAAAGAAACATCAAGAATAGCCATCCATCCTGAGCAGCCTGAGTGTTGCACATGCCCAGATCCTCGTTTGACAACTTGTAGCAAATTCCTAGAAGTAGAAATGGAATTATTCTCCAGAAGGAAGGACAGTTTAAAAAATGCTGAGACCTAACCTCACCTGATCAGTTTTTATTGAATTTCAAATTCAACAATATAAAATGTATCCTCTACATGTGTAGATCAGGCACGGTGATACCTAATAAAAGCGAAGGATTGCTACAGATAGTATCTTTACAAGACATTTTGCATTAGGAAAGAAATTCTTATCCCTCAGAACAAAATGGGCATGTGTATTATACTTTGAAAAGTGATATGAAAAACTAGCTGAAGACTTATTCACCAGTTCTGAGGTGAATATACCCTCGGAAAACACCTCATATTAGAAAATTGTCAACCATTTTCACTAAAATGATGATTCAACAGGATTTGCATTTATGCAGAGGACTGTTCTGAATTAGCACATTATGTGTTGATTTTTGTAGTGGCCCAAGGATTAGCCAAAATTAGGTAACATTTTAAAGTATGTGGTTTTATTAATGGTAATGTGATGCAGTTTTGCATCATGTTAAAACATGCTAATTGCCATGTTTTCTAACTCACATTTCCATGAGGATGCATCTTAAATATGTGTGTAAGTATGTTTAAGCAGATAGAGTTTCAAATTTGTTTTACAGTCAAAGGTCAGTAACCAGAACGTCGGATTTGGTACATGTGAAACATCAGAATGCTGAATGGGTCTTAAATAATTATTTTAACGGGAACGTAAAGTAAATCCGCTTTGTTGCTTTATTGCCCTGAAAAATTAAGGGTATGTTTTCATTTTAGGAGTTAGACTTTAACAAACAACTCTGATAATGTAGTAGTGGAAGGTATTTCATACAGATTAGTCCTTAGGGAAATAAAGCAAACACTGAAGAATTTCCATGGACTAACAGAAATAAGGCCCTTCAAACACCAAACAAAACCACACAACGATATCTTTTTCCCTCCTCCTCCTCTGCCTCTCTTCATCCCCTCTCTCCCCAGGCCCTCCTCCACCCCCGCTTATCCACAAAACAAAATAGCAGTGCTGGAAGATTATCAAATGGGACTCAGTGGGAAACACCACCAGATGCACAGCTGAAGGGCACCGGAAAGAGATCCAGTTCTGTAGTGAGAGATAATGAGACAGACCTTTTAGGTAATTGTGTCTAGGAAACTATTATTGTAGTAGTAGGTTAGTACTGGAACTATTTTTGGTTTTGGAATTTTTGTGTGTTTACTGTAGTTGTCTTGAAATTGCACCTTTTATAATTACTGTAATTTTAAAGTTGTTGGGAACCTATGGTGGCAAGGAATTGTTATAATAGTATAGGTTGGTGGTTCCTGTCTGGTCTTAGCCAGTGGGTATCTGCATTATAAAGGTGGTGTTACAGAGGTGTCTGGGTTCGTAAGCACAGCAAAGAGCCTGAGGTTGAAGACTGGACTATCTTTTTATTCTCTGCAGAATATTTTCACGCAACTATACTAAGGTATTGATGTGGCAAAACTTTCACTGTTGTCCTTTTTGTTCTCTCATAATGTTGAAAAGAAGAGTTTAGTCCCAGCTTTGCCAATCTGCTGTTCTTTGTGAACTCTTAACTTCATTCAGAATAAATCATAACTTGTCATACATGCAGCTGCATAACTTTCTTTAATGTATGCGTTACATATTTGTTTAACCTACTGAGGCTGTAGCTTGTAAGTTGTTTCTAAAATACTTGTAGTATCACAGAATCATTGAGGTTGGAAGGGATATCTTAAGATTGTCTAGTCCAGCCCCCCTACTCAAAGCAGGATCAGCTAGAGCCAGATGCCCGGGGCCTTGTCCAATTGGGTTTTAAGTATCTCCAAGGATGGAGACTCTACAACCTTTTTGGACAGCCTGTTCCAGTGTTTCACCACCCTCACAGTAAAAAACTGTTTTCTTGTGTTCAGATGGAATTTTGTATCTCTTAATTTGTGCCCATTGCCTCATGTCCTGTCAGTGGGCACCACAGAGAAGAGCCTGGCTCCGTCTTCTTCATTGCCTCCCATCAGGTATTTATAAACATTGATAAGATCCGCCTCCCCCAAGCCATCTCTGCTCCAGGCTGAACAGACCCAGCCCTCTCAACCTTTCCATATGAGAGATGGCCTCTTAATGCTTTGCTGCTCAGAAAAAGTGAAAAAGACATCTCTTTTCTTAATGAGAGCAGTTTCTTTGCTATTCATGTTGAAAAAATACTTACCTGTTATGTTTGCCACAACACATGGGGATTTATTCCAGTGTTTTCCTGTTTGCTCCAGAAGGTGGTAATTTTCTGTATTAACTTAAGTCAAATACTAGAACTTGAGGTTCTAGAAGACAATCAGCACCAAGTATTGTTGTTAATAAAAAGGATCCTCTTACCTAACAGTTCTTTTGCTGAATGAAGGATAATTTTGTTTGTCCCATATAGCTTCATCTGTTTTGGTCATATCAGCACAGAAAATTAGCAAGTCTGTGAAGTGATCCTTAGAGCAAAGGATATTCACTCTATTAATGTATTCTAATTCTTTTACAGGAACTATTGTTCGACGGCATCGGATTCCACTTCCACCTCCTCATGAAGATCAGTTCTATACTATAGATCATTTCAATATCAACATAGAAGTAATCCTTTATGCCCGAAGATACAAGATTATAGATTGTGACCAATTTACAAAAAATTTCCTGAGGAAGATGGGAGTTCGATTAAATCCTCCCACAGGTTGTCCAGATGACCCATACACCAAAGAGCGGCAAAAGGTCAGATGAGGCAGTAATAGTGAAAACTTGATTTTAATAAAAGTGCCATTGCTATTAGTAATACGCATTATATAAAATATTTCTCTAATAGCAAATAGAAAGTATGTAGAGGTAGCTATTTCAACGTAATGAATCACAAGAGAAAACTTGCTTTTTAAAATTTTGTTATATGTCTCATTGTACTAACACAGTGAAGTCCCAGATATAACTGATTTTCTCCTGATGTGTTCACACACCTTTTGAAACAGAACAAAATTAATTGGGAAAAATAAAATAAACCTTTCCATATTAAACTGAAAAGAAAAAAAATGGACCTATTATATGTTCTACTTATGATTTTTCTTGAGCTAATTTAATGATAATAAACACTTTTAAAGTGTTTAAAGGAAGACCTAATTGGAATTGTGGTTCAAGCACATCCATGGCTTCCTGCAGTCTCACTTGCTTGGTCTATTCATATGTCATCCTTCATCTCTACCCCACATGTTATTAACAGCTCTTTGCATGTGTAAAGCAAATTCTGCTGCCACAAACAACCCAGCACTCTGCAGTTTTAAGACTTTTGAGATTTCATTTGAACGCATTTCCCTCTTTTCTGAGTATATGGGAACATATACACACCTCCTACAAAAATCTCACTCACAGCTCCTAGATGCTACATGGATTCCTCTCTGCAGGATTTGGGATCTTCTCTCTGGGAATAGTAGTGGGAGTGATGTTTTCTGTAGGGGATAATGACAGTTTCTTTCACTTCTGTTTTTCTTGATTAATATGAGTGCAGATGGCACTGTATTTTTTCTCTTGACCTGACTCTGTTATGACTATTGGCCCACGATAGGCAGCCTGTTGTGGTAGATCCAGCCTAGTACTCTGAAAGCAACAAATACTACACCTTTCCGTTGCATTCAACTTAATCCTCCTATTGAGAAAACTGCTGCAGCTCTCAGCAGCAAAAATGGAAGGTAATTATGACTGAGATGTGTAGGACCATTTGCATGTCTTTGAGGCACTCTCAGACCAGCATGTTGGTTTCACTTCATTCATGCTTTCAGGCTTTTTGCAGTCCCCCAGTAAAAAGGAGTATTTGTAACACGTCTCCTGGTTCTGTGAAGTGGTGACTCAGGCTGGCCATGGGTTGCTTTTCCCTTACTCAGGCCTTGTAAGTCAAAATTTACAGGGTTGCTGTGCCCTCAGAAAATATACAAAAAATTTTGGATTGTTTTTGATCCTTGTTTTTCTTGCAATAAGGTCCTTCAGATCAGAAACTTCTTAAATTATTTATAGTACAGCTCACATTTTCAACAAATTCATTTTGGCCTTGATTTTGACTTAGGAAAAACACCTTGTTCAGAACAATGTTTATATATGACTGTATCTAACAGTATGTAAATGCAGTCCTCAGATTGAATCATCATCATGGGATCTGATTTAATGCAGTGCTACTGGTTTTGCAACAACCATGACTGTAGATAGCATCTTGTCATAGATCACATCAGCTGGAATATATTTTTAGTTGGAAATCTGCTATTCCTTTTCAGACCTATGGGTGTATATTGAGAGGAGAACATACATACCCAGTACCTGCCAACTGTATGACATGAATCAAAAGTTAATTAACTGTGTTTTAAAGCTAAAAGAAAGAAAAGCCAAAGGGAAAAGAAAGAATTAATTCTTCATACCACATCATCTATAAAAATAATTTTCAAGGAAGTAAATCAAGAAGGGTGATGCTATTTTGAGTTGTAGTCATGTGATTACCATGGGCAATTTGTTGAAAATGTGAGCTGTACTATAAAAAATTTAAGAAGTTTCTGATCTGAAGGACCTTATTGCAAGAAAAATAAGGATCAAAACCAATCCAAAATTGTTTTTGTATATTTTCTGAGGGCACAGCAACCCTGTAAATAGTTCTTTGGTAATGGCATAAATAGTGTTTCATGTATTATAATTGCGTGGTGTTATTTGAAAATCCTAAAAGCATGTTCTAAGATTAGATGGTACCCCACAGTTTGGTATCCTGTTTTTAAGAGCAAATAATTAAAAAGGTGTTTCTCTTAATTTCTCCTTTATCTGCAGATTCTGGATAGTATGAAGCCATTGCGCCCTTACGAGCGCATTGACACTTTGAAACAATTTCTGGAGCATAATGGACATGTTTTACGTTTTTTCTGTGTGTGGGATGACCCAGAATCCATGTTTCATGACCCACGGGAACTTGTTCTGCACTATTATTTGTCTGATGATACTATTGATATAAAAGAAGTTGTACCAGTAAACTCGGGCCGGGATGCAGTTCCACTTTTTCTCAGAAGAGATAAGCTTCCGAAGGTGAGGAATGAAAATTTCACCTTATTTCAAATTGTTCCGCTAATTAAGAAATATTAAATGCCTTGTTTTGAAAATCCTGTGTTAAGATTGCAATGATATTTAGAAAGTGTTATCAGAGTATTAATCATAATTGCATGATTTAGGTTTTGCACACATATTCATATAATAACTTAATAAGTGATGGAAAAAAATGAGTTTAGGCTTGTCATGCTTAAATTAAAAGGAGGGAGAATTTAGGCAGGAAGATATCCTATGATTTCCTATCTTCCATATTAGTGTATTAAGGTAAATGTATTAATAAAGCTGTGCAGTAATGGAAGTCCAGAAAATTAATTAATATTGATAGATAAACTAATGTAAAACTGAGGTGAATTCAGACTTGATCCATATGATTTATATTTGGAACCTTTGGAAAAGTCCGGTTTTAATGTTCCATAACATTACCTTTGTAGCAAATCTAGAGTGATTTCTTAAAATTGAGTTCCTAGATTTGGGACCTTACGCAAAGCTAGTTAAAATCAATAGGAATCCATGAATAAGCTTTGTCAGGCATTAATCAGGTGCTTATTTGAGAAGGCTTCTCTCAGAGAAATCTTCAAGGGGTTTGAGTCCTTTGTAACCTATTATGATTATAGAATTAACGAGCTGGATACACTTCTGTATAGCTCCAGACAGATCCCGATGATAGAATAATGTGAACCCACAGATGGAGTAAAACACTGGGGAATCTTTTCCCCCCTTTCCTTCTAATACTGGTAATCTATTTGTGATGCCATACATGTACATGAGATTTTATATGAAAAACCTAAGAGCAAAATATTGCACTTTTCTCACCTTGTGCATCCTATGTTCCAAGATGCTGATTTAACAGTGGCTCTATGCTGACAGATCCCTTCTACCATTGAAGTATGCGGCAATTTTAAGGGTTGGCTTCTTCCTTTGAATTCAGTGGAAATGTTGAGAAGGACAGCAGAGGAGATCAGTCAAAAGTTGGGGTGTCAGGGAAGGTGGTATGACAAGATAACCCACTTTGGTTACCCTGCATCAGCAGTTTGTTCATGATTTAAAAAAATGTAATGTGTTGGCGTATTAAGTTTGATATTACTGGGATAAATTACTATGGTAATTTTGAAACTTACAATAGAAACAAAAATACTAACATTTTTGCCAATAGAATCATGCTGACTTGAATCCCCTGTATTTGTGCAGTGGTTAGCACAGTAGGACCAACCGTGAGTGATTCTTTTGCATTTTTTTATAATTATTACCAATCAAAATAGTAGCCTTTAGAGCAGATGTTGACAAGGATGTGCTACTTTGGGTGTGCTAACCTTTGCTTTCTGTTTGCTTCCAAGAAAAAGGAGACTTTACTCTTGGATACACAGTAAGATTCTGAATGCTGCTTCTGGCATACGTACTGGCTTTTGACATATGCACTGGCTTTTAGGTTCAGTGGTGTAATCTTACCTTAGAATTTACTAAAAATTCTCCCAAGAAAATACTACAGTAACAGTCAGTCTGTAAAAAACCTGCTAGTTCTAAGGTAAATGAGTTTTCTTTCTTCACTGTTAACTGTATTTCTTAAGAGCTGGTCTCTTTTCTTGCAGTACGCTCCCACCGGGCTCTATCAGCCAGGCACAATCACCAGTCGCACTGTTCTCAATGTGTTTGGAAAGTTAGTAGGAAACAGAGGCCGTTACATTCTGGACAATCGTAAGGTCAGATATTATGGAATGCCTCCAGCTGTTGAATGGCTTTATAGTAGTGTTTGTAATTTCTGTGGTTGTTATCCTCTACAACAGAGTTATTTATAAAATTGTGTTGCCACTGGAGAATAGCTGAAATGAAAACTACTGAGATTTATTGTATGTAAATGCCATGTTTATGAAAGTGAGGTAGCTTAGCATGGGGTGAAAAATACTTGCAAATGGACTATTGAAGGTTATATTTTAAATTGGATGCACTAAATGACCTAGATTTTAAGAAAGGTGGTGGGATTCTGAGATTTATAGAGCTGCTGTTCCCTCTTCTATTAGACAGGAGCAGTGCATCAGGAATTTTACAGAGACAGTGACCTGAAAATAGGGGCAGTAATTAATGTTTGGGGAAGGAAGATAATACTATGTGATTGTGATGAATTCACTAAAGAATATTACAGGACAAAGTACGGAATCGGTAAGTAGTCATAATTATCCTTTCCTTATGAGCATTTTTATACTTCTGAGTTTGACAGAGCTGTCTTAGAATTTTATTACTGACAAAACATGTTCATTAAAACCTTTAGCAATAACAATCTGTTGTAGGCTGTTAAACAGCAAAGCAGTAATTTTGCAGGTGATCCAGAAGGGCTTTCTTATATGTTACTCCATTGAAAACTAACACATAATGTGCATGTTCTGTTCGAAATGCCTCTATTTTAAAACTAGAATGACAAAATAGTTATCTGGATAGACTGCCAGTTCTTCTTCTCTTCTTCCCCCTCCCATTCCAACAGCTGTGTTTGCAGTCAGAAAATAATAAAGAGCATGTAGTGAGTTTGTAAGTAGAATGAGCTCAATTATTCCCCATTATACTATGTTTCATTTTATATGGATGTCAGAATCCTCACTTAATAAGATTTTCTGACACCACGGTAGTAGTCTATCACATTATTGGTTTTTACAATTCAGTCTTGTGTATTCTGGACTGTTAGAGTATGTATCCTGTGAAGTTTCAGCACTGAATTCTGGAAACATTTAGCAGCTATGTCCATAATGGAAAAGCATTTTGGAAATGTATAACAATAGGGGCTTTCATTTATCTGTCTCTGAATTCCCTCAGTTGGACTTCCTAATGGTTCTATTATGGACATCTTCCTGCAAAAACAACTTAGTTAATTTCTGGCATTTTATTCATGCAATAAATATAGCTAAGTGTCTGACTGTTCTGAGATGGTTGGAAGAATCCTACTGTGGCCTTTCTCTGACATTGTGAAACAAAATACCTGGGTAGACTATTTCTTTCAGCTTGACTTGTGGTCAGATAGAGTGTGGTGTTTGGATCAAAGCTTGTCTCCTGCATTGGGGGAATTAAATGATGTAGCGCTGCCGTTACAACACTGAATTTCTTAATTGGCAAAACATGTCTCATTAGGACTTTTTTAATAGTAGCTTGGCATGTCTGTACCAAAAGAAATCTTTTCTTATAGTAGCCAGTATGTGAGGAAGCCATATTCAATAACCATAGTATTATCTATAATAATAGTGAGTCTAACTCCAGCGATGCAAAACCGGGGGTTCTTCCCTGAGAATTGTTTCAGCCAAGACCGCTGCTGCTGTTTGGCAGCAGTGTCCTCTGAGCAAAATATCCTGGAGCAGTGAATGGGGATTTCTTACTCACAGCAGGCAATAAATGAAATGCAGCTGACCATTGTGTATCAACCAAGCAATGCAACGAAGTGTTACACAAATGCTGTTCCCCTCCTATAATGCTGGCTCAGTTATTACTGGTTATATCTCTGGATGTTGAAGTTAGGTGCTTTGCAAGTTAGGAGAAGTCAGAAGTTGCTGATGTGTAGAGTTTTAGAAAACAGGGACCATAGATGATCTAGTCCATTGCCATTGTTCCAAGGTGGGATACTGTATATGCACAGACTGTCACTAACTGATGTTTGTATAGCCTTTTATCAGCACCCTCCAGTAGAAGAGATTTCTTTGCCTCCTGAGGTATCTTCTCCTAACCTCATAGCTAGAAATGTTGCTTAATAGCTACTCTGAAGCTGGTTTGTATAAACTGAGAGAGTAACTTTTTTGTCTTGCCGTTGTTGGGCATGGAGAACAACCTCTCAGTATCCTCTTTTCGTAACAACCTTGTACATATTTGAACACTATTCCAATACACCATCTTACCACTGTTTCCCCCCCCGTCCCGGGCTGTTTGCTGCCAGGGGAAACCTTTCAGTCTTTCTCCATAGCCCGTTCTTTTATAACCATGATAATTTTTCTGGTTTTTCTCAGTGCTCTCTCCAGTTTGTCTACCGCCTTAACACAAGACACTCAAAGATGTGCTCTAGCTGGGACCTTCAGGAAACTGTGATGTGGTTTGCACATAACTTCAAGGATACATGATGGCAGAGACTCTGGCTAACACGAAAAAAACATCCATCTGGATGCAGCCTGTCTTGATCACAGAAAATATACACTTTCTTAGAGCTAAGAGATTCTCATCGTTTGCTGGGAAATTCTTTCCTGTTTTCCCCATCAGGATTTAAAAAATGTAGGTATGACTTTTTAGCTAGAAGGAGCTAAGAGTAGAATCAGGGTAGTTTTTGGCTTAGAAGCAGGTTTTGCGAGAGGAAGGGTTAGGGTTCACCTTTCATTCTTAGCGAGTTACAAATTTTTTTTTGTGTCTGGTGGACATACAAGGTACTCTCAGTGGGCTCAGTCCCACAAAGTGCCCAGCATTCTGCTCCCATCCAATTAAACACTCAAACATGCTTAATTGCAGTTTGAGTCCAGGGAGACCATTTACTTGACTAAGAGTAAGCGAGTGGATAAATGAGTTCTTACACCAAGCCACAGTGCTCAGCACCTCACGGCATCAATCCAGCTGTTTGTTATTGTGTTTTCACATTAGTCCCCTTCAATTTATAATCTTCTGCCAAAGCCATTAAAGAGGCCAACATTTATTTTTGACTCCGCATTTTCAGCATAAGTTGCTCGCTGATGGAATTTGCCCTTTAGGAGAATTAAGGGCAGTTTAGATTTCCCTTGAAGTGCATGATTATGATATCTGATATATTTCCAATGTCGGTTTTGCCTGTTTTGGTCTTTATACTTTTTGTGAAAGGCAAAGGAGAGCTTTTCCATGGGTAAACAATAGCTAATGCCCTTCAATGGGAAGCTAATGACATTACTGTCATCTAGCAGTGCTATGAATGCAAGAGAAAATGCCTTAATGTGTGATATTACCTGTCCAGACTTGCTAGTGCAGCCTCAGAGAAGGAGAAAAGTGTCTTATAGCCACATAGGCGGTGTGGTCACCCAGCTGAAACGTGAAATATACTGATGTGCAGTGGGGGGAAGCTGGTACTCATTCTTCTCACTAAATACAGTATCTCAGCACAGAGTTGAGTATAAAAGTGTTCTTTCTTAAATAACAGATTGTTCCTGAAGGAACAAAACCAGTAAAATCTGGCTTCCTGCTGATTTTATTCCATGTCCCAGCACCTCCCAAGCCTGTCTGTTACGCCTTTTCGCAGCACCCTGCGATCCCTCTCCTGTCCCAGCTCTCCTCTCCCTCCCACCCCCTCATTTCTCAGGCTCCCTCTCTGACCTGCTGCCTGGGCAGAGCAGCATGCGGGGTGATCGGCTGGCCAGTACATGTGTGCTTTTGGCCAGGCAGCTGCTGCTGGATAACAGCTGACTTCTTGCTTTTCCCTCAGTGGGGGCATTAAAGCCTGCTGCCAATTTTCACTAGACTTGTCAGAGATCAGAGTCTCTCTGGCGTCTAACCTCTCTGCTACATGTGGTGGAGACTGACCAGTGGCTTCTAAATATACTTGTGCGTTTACAGATGCCTTTTTTCCTCAGGTAACTGGAATAATTGTGAAGTAAGACTCTGTAAAAGGAGATTTTCTTTGAATCAGAATAAATGCTGTCATGCTTCAGCTGCATGGACGGTTCTGTGAGCACTAGGTTTTCTTTAATCCTGCATGGAAAAGTTGTGAAGATGGTGGTATTGCCTTCTTATTTTACTTCTTATCTAAATTGTGAAACAGACTCACAAAAACCAGGTCTCAGCTGTTTGTTGTACATCTCCTCTTATGTATAGAGTTAACAAAGTCATCTCTGCAGGTTATCGCCGCCTGGGATTTCTCTCTCCTGTTCTTGGCTGTAATGCTCAGAGGTGTCTGTCCTCTTCCTCTGAAGGCAGAATTTCTTGCCTGCCTGCTATATACTGATATTCAGTATGGTTATCACTCTAATCCAAAATATGTAGCACTTGACTCTTCCTTGAAATCTGGTTTTATCTAACACATGAGGGTTTTCCTACAGTTCTTTGACTGAGGGCAGAAGGTAATCTTACAATATATACCAAAATCTCACAGTGTATATTGAAACTGAAAGCAGACAAGCTCATTCAAGCTAGTTTTATGCTGCCTCTGTGGCACCAAATTATTCTTGAGGAATTTAGCTTTTCTTACTAAGAAGTCTATGCTATCTTCAGACTGTTTATATGCTAATGATGTGGCTGGAGCTGCTTTGTTTCTTGCTGTTCCCAGTGCTTGTTCAAATCTCACTTGGGTTTTGATGTTGTGAGAAGAAGTTACTAGTATGTGGTACGTTTGATATACTAGGTGAAATAAACCCCCTAGTGCCAGCCCATCTCCTGCTGGGCATCCATTGATGCAGTAACAAGGGGTGAAACTGTCCATGGGGAAAATACCTGTGCTATTCTTTCTGGAAGTAGAAATTTGTAATCGTGGACTTTCAGTTTACCCTCTACCCACTGTAAATTCACACTGAAAATGTTACAGCCTGGAAGAAGAGAGCATTGGTTCCTTTTCCAGACTGGACAGAGGTAATTTTCTTAAGAAACAGTGATAACATTGAGAGGAGTGCGTTTTACGTGTAAGTGCAAGTTGTCTGTCTGGTTCTACCCTAACGATGTGTGGCAGAGCAAAGATGAAACGAGTTTTGAGCTCGGCTATGGCTATTAGTCTACTGCACCTAGCTGGCCATTCAAAAGTTGCAGAAATGAGTTTTTAACTAGTTTTGTAAACTGTATTTCTCCATTTCTCTATGTCTTTCTGCAATTCCTCATTTGCAGGGGAGAATCTGAATGCATAATCCTTTAAAATCCTGGAAACTGTTGGTGGCATGAGGCTGGATGTTTATGTTTGGTGAATCTGAATGAAGCAAGGTCATTTTACATCAGTGAAAGGATAGGAACCAAGGCTCTGAACTTCTCTTTGGACTTCGTTTACCCCATGCTTGGGTTATGGTATACTCTCTGGGGCTAACGCAATATTCCTCTTAATTCGTAGTTGCGTTTCAGTTTATAAATCTGATTTTCATCCATATGTGCTAAAGTACATACGAAGGGAAATGCTTTAGCATTTCCTAATGAATGCCTTTTGCCCGAGTGTTAATGTGCATATGTGACCTGCATGTGAACACATTAGCTTGTCTTTTATCAGTTCAACTGCATGTCCAGGCTTCCCAAACTCTTTTGGCAGGAAGGGTATTATTTGCAACCGTGCAAAGAGAAGGGGTTTGTTTCTGCTAAAATACACTGTTACAAACCTCCGGACCTTGAGGGAGGAAATATTCGTGCAGACTAACGTAGTGCATAATTAAAAAAAATAAGGTTGAGGTTTATAAAAGGCATCGAGACCCTAATTGGAAGAACCTGAGTCCAGATCCCAGCGCCAGGCGGGGAGGGGAGGGGAGGGGAGCGGGGCGGTGGCGGCCGTCTGCCCTGCCGCGCGGCCGCTAGGTGGCGCTGTGGGAGCGCGGGAGCCGCGCGCGCGGGGCCCTTCCCTTCCCCTCTCCCCTCTCCCCTCTCCCCTCCCGACACCCCCCTGGTGAAACCACTGGTCTTTCCCTGGTCATGTAGTGCCGGAGCGCACAGCAACTCAATACCTGTGGGTATTGGGGTCTTCTGTCTGTCTCCATATATATGTCGAGTCCCATAGGCCTGTAGTAAGGATTGCACATGTAAGTTACATAACATGGTGCACTGCAGATGTCCTGAGAGGCAATTTTGTCACAAATGGTGTTTAGGAAGTAGTATTTTGGTGCATGTTTACGTACACACGTACTCTTTCATGGTGAAGATTGCTTTGAAAATTTCTGAATGGGCTCTTTTTTGCGTATGGGCTTGGCCTTTGTACTTCTGAACCACAGAAAGGGCACGTGTAGTTTTTATGGAGAAAAATGTTAGCGTGGTTTTGCAAAACCCCTTTTTGACTTATGCGGGTGAAGGTGTCAGCTTTTCAGCCAGACCATATTATTCCAAAAGGTAAAGGCCAAAGGAGATCTCGTTGTGTGTTCAAGTTGAAGAAAAACTCCGACATCTGGATGCTTTCTATGTTTTTCAACTTTATACTGCTGTTAGGCAAGTCAGATTTTAAGAGGGTGTGTTGCTTTGATCTTCTGATATAGCTGTCTTTAAAATATTTTAGTCACAAACCAATTGAGAAAGTCTTCCAAGTGACAGCAGTTTTGTCATTCTCCTCTATTTGCACTGAAACCCATGCTACAAGTTTAGGTTATTCATTTCTCTCCAGTTCTGGGTAGAAAAGTTAAGTTTTAAAGAAAAAACCTTTATTTCGTGGGATCCACTTTTATGTGCTGGTCACTTATATCACCCTTTTCCCCCTGGGCTGCGGTTTGTGATCCGTCTTCTTGCAGTTTGCCTCATGTGTTTGTCTTTCAGTTACTAGCTCAGCCAGCTCTCCCTTCTCCAGGGCAGCATCTCCAGCCTACCCAGGTGTGGAGGTGATGCTGCTCCATGTGGGCAGTGCTCCACCGGTTGGCTCTGACCTTCTCATTGCACCCGTGTTGGCGCAGGAAGGGCTCTGCAGGTTGTGGGGGGCAGCAAGCTGGGCTCGGGGCCACAGCAAAGAGGGCCAGCTGCAGCCTGGGCTGCCCCAAAATTAAGGAAAGTGACTATCCCCCTCTGCTCAGCGCTCGTTAGAGCTCATCAAGATACTGCGTCCCCTTTTGGGTCTGCCAGGACAGGAAAGACATTGACCAGCCAGGGTGAGTTCAGGGGAGGCCCCAGGACGGTCAGGGCTGAGGAACACCCTGGGGAGCAGGGCTTGCTTAGCCTGGGAAGGGCACCGAGCGGCCGCCTGCACCCACCCACGGGGAGGTTGCTGAGACCAGGCAGCCTGGCTCTTCACAGGGTTACATGGCGGGAGGGCACAAGACAACATTCATAAGTGGGAACAAGAGGCTCAGAGTTGGGTATCAGGAAAAACGTTCCTCCCTGGGGCAGGCTGCCAGGGCAGGCTGTGCAGGCTCTGTCCTGGGAGGTGTCAAGCCCCAACTGGACACAGCCCCGAGCAGCCTGGTCTGGCCTGGGGCTGACCCTGTCCTCAGCAGGAGACCACGCCAGAGACCTCCCGAGGTCCCATCCAACCTGAATTATCCTCTGTGCCTACGGTTTATGTCTTCATTTGCCTCAGGTCTGCCCATTTACTTTCTCCCATATACAAGTTACTTTTTTCCTCTCACCTTTTCCATTTCCCATTAACCTTATTTGGTCAGCAGACTAAAGTATTACTCTGTTGAAGTTTTATGTGAACCCCACTGGCAGCTGGAAGCTGTGTTGCAGCGAAAGAGCAGTGCAGAAGCAACAAGGGGCCAAATGGTACAGCAAGATTTTCACCAAGAGAGGAGTAAGGAGGGACCATAGGGCAGCAGGGCTTTTGGGAGCACACCCTATGGGAAGTGAGCTCAGGTCCCGCATCAGACATGTTTCTGCTGAGTCAGGACTGCTCCTGCTGTGTATCTGGGATAGTCAGGACCATTGATCACTGTGAGGAAAGACTGGAGACTGGGGAAAATGAGGAAAAACAAAGCTTCCGAAACTCTGGATAAAGTGAGATGTGGACTGAAGCTATTGGCTTCAATGTACCAAATTCTTCTCATATATGTATGATTTAAATAATGAATAAAATTTTATTTATTTATGTATTTATTTTCCTCTGGCAAAAAGCAGAGGGCAGGAAACTCATAAGCCAAGTATTTACTTAATCATGTTGTCTCAACGGATAAAACTGAAAAATTAATTTAGAATTGTTAATTATCCCATTTTGAAACTATGTTTGTCTTTCCTTTTGCCTGTGTATCTTAATGATATTCGTCAAACGTTTTAAGATTATAGATGAAATCCTGAAACCCTTGAAGAAACAATAATTTCGCTGTTGGCTTCTATGGAGTCTTTTTCTACCCTGTAACAGTAGGAGGGATCCTGGTTTGACTTTGATCAGTGCTCTGTTACAGAAATAGGCTAATAAGTATTGGAAGTCTAAATTCTTAGTAGAACGGCTTCATCAGAACACTAATAAATAAGTCTTGCTGCCTTTGTTGTAGAGGATTTCACCCCAGTTCCATATAAGGCTCCACCACCTCCAAAACCAGAAAAAACGTTTCCTCCTTATACTGGATTTGGTTCCGAAGAGGATTCTCTGTGCTCCTGTATGGGTCTGCTTCCCAAGCCTCCCCAAAAAGATTTCAAGAAATTCATGGAGAAAGACAGGTATTTAGTGAAAAATAATTCCAACTTTTTTCATTATGCCTTTTTGTGAAGCAGATAAACATTAAGTAGGGATGTCATTTTTTTCAGCAAAATATGCAGCTCATCAGACTCTTAAGGGACAGGTGCATGAGGACTGGTTTAGTGACATGGTACTCCAATTTTCTCTGAACTCAGCAAAATTTCTCTTTTGAGAAGGCAAATATTCTGACCTTCCCATCCCCTACCTCCTTCCCTTCTGCTGTCTTCAGTGGGAGTTTGATGGAAGTCTTAGTCCAGGACTTAGTCAGGAATTTTGTATGCTTCAGCAGTCCAACACTGATTTGTTTTTTTTGTTTGACTTTCTGGCATTTACTTTTTTTGTCTGCTGAATTTCATGCAGTTTACTGTAGTAATATTAAAGCATTAACCCTTTACTTTACATTATGAAATGGTTTGTCAGGCAGTGGTTGTTGAAGCCTAAGCAGAAAGCAAAGTCACATGCTAGAGATTCACCTGTTGAACCTCTGTAAAAGAAAAAAGCTATTAGAAAAAGGCTTGGGAATGTAATGGTAGTGCATATAGTGATACTGTAAATCATTTAAAACACAGTCACTTAACAAATATCCAACTAGTAAGATCATCTGGTGGGCCTGATTTTGCGGAGATAATCCTAGTATGTATTGCTATTCAGAATTTGATTTGAAAATATACATACCTAAATGTGTTCTTCCTTTGTAAGTTTTCTGGAAGGTAACTTGGAGCTTGATTTGCGACTGAATTTGAATACAAATTCATTCCAGACCTGCAGCAGAGAAGTAATTTTCCCCTGAAAATGATTCCTTTCTATCTGGCTAACTCTAGCTGGTTCTGTTAATTTAAGCTGAAAATGGTTTTTGACAAAGTAGGGAATCTTATCCCATTTCCCTTCTTGGTCCAGGAATAACACAATTAATGTATGTTACAAAACTCAGCAGAATGCATCTCCTAGTGATCAAAACTTTTCTCATACTCTGTTTTTTATTTCTTACCTCTTCTTTTGCTTTTTAGAAGTGGCATGGAAAGTAACATACTGCGCTTTCTTGCAAAACTTGTCACAGATAGTCCTATTGACAAAGATCGGAAATTCATTATTTCCTACTTCCTGAGTGATGACACCATTTCAGTTTTTGAACATATACAGCGAAACACAGGTAAGATGTAGTAATGTCTTGCAATCAGTCCCAGTTGCCCTGCTCATTTGATTAGAGTTTACAGTGAACATTGTGGCCAGACTCAGCACTAGCAGAAGCAGGGATGTGGATTTTTAAATGCAATGGGAATTACATCAGCAGGTCTACTGCATTATCTTGCATAGCTGTATGTCGTAGTAATTTATAATTTTCATCACTCAGGATAACGCTGTTCATTGTATGACAGTACTTCACAATATCCTTTGGGAACTGGAAGTTGAATGCATTAGAACTTTTATTACATTTTAATTTGAAAATTTGGCCTTTAAACATTTGCTTTTGTTGTGGATAACGTACAGGAATTCTGTTGTAACTGATGATGAATAGGGACATCAAGAATGAAAGAGTAAATCCTTTGTTTTGCAAGATTGTGTTATGGTGTTATGAAACCTATGTAGCTTCTTCCTTCTATACTATTCCATTGTATAGAAGCAGTTCATGAAAGCAAAACAGCTGTGATATTTTTTAACATACTTTATCATTAATCACGTAGTGTTGAGCATATAAAGAGTGAAGATTGCCCTGTGCTTGTGTGTGTGTGTGTGTATAATACTGAACTGAATTGCAAGCGCCAGACTACCAGTGTTTAAGTGACAAATGCTTTGTTACTTCTCAGTTGTTTGATCACATTTATCCTATTGCTGGAGCATGGCCACCCAATGTTGTCATGGTTAAATTCTTGTGACCACTGTTGTCTGTTGTAGGCTGCCTCCAACTGAGGATATGAAAGGTTTTGTGATTTTCAAGCATCTTTTTATTTCCTTGGAGTGTCTTGTACACGGATGGAAGGACACAGCACTGGGGAAGATGTCAGGAAGCCATTCTGTAACTCAGAGAGATGGGGAAGTCTTGGCTAAGCATGACCCTGTTGGAGAGATTAGTGTATTTCTGTGAAGCCCACAAAACATCTGCAGCAATAGTTGCAGAGCAGTTAACATCCAGAAGTGCTCTGGCACCTCTCAACATGTGCAGTTGAAGGACAGACTCTTAAAAGCCACTGTCAGCCTCTGATAAAACTATGGAGAGAAAAAAATCAGGAAATCACATTCTCTCAAAGTCAAGGGAAAAAGAGTAATAGAAGGTTTCCTTAGTTACCATGTTAGGCTCTTGTGGAATCTCGTGAGTAGCTCTTTTGATACTGCTTGAATTGCCCTATATCAGCTTCTTGGCACAGAGCACCTTGGTATGGTATTTCAGGTACACCCTGCAATCGTGACCAGCTCACTGTGCTCAGTACTGACCTATTTGGTACTCCGAGCTCACTGTGTAGAGCAAAGACTGTCCTAGGGAGGACTGTTGACTCCCCTTTGCTTCAGGATCTGGTGCCAGCAGTTGACTTTCTGAGGTCCAGTTATTCAGCTTACAGTTAAAGACGTAACTATTCTTGTGACCCTGCACTTAAGCATTTACTGAAAATGATTTCTGATGTTAATTGTTTTCAGACCTATGATGAACAGCACATCCATAAAAAATGAAGGTGTGGTGAATATCTAGACTCTTCTGCATTCCTAGAGAACTCTTTCTGTGCCAGTTGTGCTACTAAGTCATTTTAAGTGCCCTGCACATGAGTAGGTTTTTGGGAAGGCCTGAGCCTCTTCAATGCAAAGAACTTCTAATGGCATCTCTGCTTGTATCCAACTATATTATGAATGCATAAATAGGGACCTCACCCCCAACTAAAATACAAGCAATTATCTGGGAAATGTTTTGAAAATGTGTGGAGTACCTGCCTAGGCTTCAGTGAGCATTCCGAGTTAGGCCTGCTCCACTGCAGCATCGAGATTTAGCACTGCTTATGGCAGCAGTATCCCGTCATCATTATTTTACTAGTTTCCTGCCATCCAGTGGCCTGTAATTTATGCAACTTCTTTTATTGTGTGTATATATTTATTATGTAATGCTGCTGTGAGGCTCAAGAGCAGCTCAGTTCTCCACTGGTGAATGACATGTTTGATTGGCATTCTTTGTGTCTGGAGATACGAAGGATGCTAAGGGTGCAGCTGCACTGTTAAATTAAAGAAGTCCAGGGAACAGCTTGAATCTTGGACCCCAATTATATGTATTGCCTGTTCAGTCACTCCTGGTTCTCCTTTGCACCCTTCCAACTAGACAAGGCCCCAGAGAGCCTGGAGCCCCTCCTGGAGGATGCTTAACTCCAGAAAACTCTCCTGCAAGGCAGTAAGGACAAGGCTGCACCAGGTTTAGCTTGCTCCAACCTTATCAGTCGTCTAACACTATCCCAGGAGGTTTTGCACACTCGAAAATTCAGGTTCTTCTGCCACACCCAGGGGCTGCAATACATACCCTCAGTTTTATGCTGTGAAACGCCACTCTGTTGGACTGCAGCACAGCCCTCACATACCTTCAAACAGTTTGAATGCGCAAATATAATAGCTGTGTCTTAAGACTCCGGATTTATCACA
>VYZW01016001.1:1038-11369 GCA_013401315.1 Balaeniceps rex
TGGGGGGGTGGGAGGGTATGGTAGAAAAAAACAAAACAAAAAGCTACATTTTATTTCTGTTTGTTTGTATATGTAATATATGCCTTTTACATGCATCTAAAGAGCATTCTGTGTATTAAAACACAGAAATACACACAGAGATCTTTAAAATTATGTGCTGCTTATTTCACAATGCTCAAAGGAACTTTTCCTTTAAAAAATATTTAAGCTTCACTACAGCTTCTGAAACATTCTGAAATTTCTTTTAGTAGAATTTCTGGAATCTCTGGAAAACACTAAGAGCTCCAGATGGAAGAATTTTTTTAAAAGCCTGATTCAAAAGACTTCTGAATTTTGGCAGATAAAAGCTGCATATGTTGTGTGGAGGTGATCTCCTGTGGGGGACAGGAAGATGATCTCTTAATGCACATTCACCAACTGTCATAAGGCTGAAAAGAATATGCATGTATTGTGTGAACATACTTATCAAAATTTCAAACCCCTGTTTTTCAGTGCAAAAGCTGAAAGAAATCCTAAAAGTGAACTGTCATGTTCTTCAGGGGATGAATTAAATGTGCTGTTAAGTGTATACACCATTGGGAAAAATGTGGTCCTTTTTAACCCTTATTTATATAACTCTCTCTGAAAAATACACTTCCAACAGCATGTTTTATTGGGGGAAAAAAAACCCTAAGCATGCCAGCATCACATGCAACAATGCAGTTGATATTTTCAGCCTAAGTAAAGGTACAATTCTAAACTAAAAGTAAAATAACTAGACTAAACTAAATAATTAACTAGGTGTGGTGGGTTGAATCTGGCTGGATGCCAAGTGCTCACCAAAGCCGCTCTGTCACTCCCCTTCACAACTGGACAGGGGAGAGAAAATATAATGAATTAATTACTCAAGTCTTAGATGATGTCTTAGATTATTTTTCACAGATCACAAAGAAAAGATTATTGTTGCAATAGTAAATGGAATTGTTTAACAAAACATTCCCCAAATTCAGAATAAGCATTTTTTCAGAAGTCAATTTTACGTGGAGATACAATACATAGCACCTTGATGAAAGTGGTTGAGGTTTAGTAGCTTTAGCACATTTGGTCTATTATTAAAATTCACCATGAAATAAGCCTGGTCAGCATGTCTCGATGAAGAAACATGAAACAAATCAGTTTTTGAAAAGATAAAGTGCCCATAGCCGGCAATAGTACTAGAAATGTGAGGTTATGGGGAAGATCCAATGGAAGATATGAGCCATTTACTCCAGAACAGATCTAAAAGTTACACATTTAAAAACTTCCAGGCATTTTTAAAAATTATGTCATTTAAAACAGGCCCACCTGTTGTCTTGGTTCCAAGAGGGCTAGGACAGCTCAGGGAGATCCATCATGGGCTACAACTTCTGACTGAGGAAAATACATGTTCCAAAAGACAAAGTTTGGGAAATACTTCCTAATGGCTACAAGGCAGTATATAACCATACAATAAGGAGCTGTGCTGCACTAAAGGTTTTACAACTGTCAACATCCTAGTATCCTGTTGCCCAGTATGGGATAAATGCCTACTACGAGGGACTTTGTTTATATAGGAAGGATGAAATAACCTGCAAAACATAGTTCAGCAAATTATCTCTTTCCATAACCTCATTTTAATATTTACAAGGAAAAAGAATAATCAACAAATTAAAAAAAAAATACATAAAATCAAGATCATTTGACGACTAGGTATATGACACCTTTAGGAAATATACCAGAATAGGCATTTTTCATTGATTCTTAACTCTCTTACCTACACAAATACTAAGGCATACCCTATTTAACTACAGCTCAAATGATATTTTCTGAGTGGGAATCATGTACATTTAAAAAGATTCAAAGGAAATAAACGTAATTTCCTTAAATGACAAATGTCAAGATTATTTTTCAAAGGGCAAAAGCCTTTTGTTAAATCCTTTAGCAATAAAATTTTGTTGTTATGCAGTTAATTTCTAAAGCATTTTGGGCCTTTTATACATTTTTTATAAACATGAATTATATCCCAATTACAGATTATTTTAAAATTATGAAAACAGAAACAAAAATAAATCCTCTCACCCAGAAGCCATTTGATCGGAACATTCACATATTTTTAAACACAAAATTCTGGATTATTTGCACAAAAATCAAAGCAAGCAAACATTTTATTTATTCAAAACTATTTTTATGAATGTTCTTGTTTAATTCAGGCCAAAGACCCTACGGCACGGGCTATAAAACTTACCGTTGGCACCTCAAAACATACAAACATCTTAGAAACGAGGTGAGGAAACTTCCCCTCATTTTGCATGCTTTATACAAAGCTAATGAAAAAAATCTCTCTAGAGCCACCATTCTCTTTTCCTCCTTTATCCTCTCCTTCTACTCTCCCCAGCCAAAGTGCCTTTGCAAAAAGCAGTTCAGAAGAATTTGTCTGTAATGAACTACAAAACATTAAAGAATGAGTAAAAAATTAATGGCCTTCATAAAAAAGCATTAAATTGATTTGATTGGGTAATCCTGAATACATAATTTAGGATACTGTTAGATACATGAGAAAAAGGCAACAGTTACTATAGCAACACAACTACGGATTGTAGTATATCTTGCAAATACCATTGCTTCATTTGCTGACAAAGCAGAGCAGTGTTGTGTGCTTAAGTACACAATAAGAAACAGTAACAAAAAGATTTTGAAATTGTATTGTTTCTAAACTATTAATACTATAAATAATGGATTTGAAGTCTTATCTTTTGAGCCAATGACTGTAATTTACACTTATCACAAATGAAATCAAAGTATTTGAAAACTATTAATCCCTGAGAGTTGGCTGTATTTTGGCATTGGCCAAAGTCTCTGATGGTTGTTCTTCTAAACTTCAAATTATGACCAAATTAATGGCCATGGACTTTTTAAAATGCTTCTAAGGAAGGATATGATTATTTTTTTGGTACTAAATTTAGCAGCAGTACCATACTATTCATTCTTCACACAATATCCAAAAAGAAAAGAAAAGAAAAAAAAAAAACACAACAAAAAAAAACAGTTGTCACTCAACTATTTCATTTCAGTATTAGACACTTAATCATCCAATAATACTTTGTTTGGTAGACTAATACAGCAAACTTATTTATCTGACCAGTGTTATCCGAGATCTATCTTTTCAGCATACTTTTAGCAGTTTTAATTCCATGGATCTGCTTTCTCAAGTCCTCAACAAAAAGACTATTTAAACAATCAATATCACAAGCAGTGAGATTTAAGAGCTGTAACTAGTGAATACATACCTCCAAGACACTATATTAATATTTGTTACTTAAAGGAATAGAATAGTCTAACAAATACATAGAAATGTGTAGCTTTTCATTTCTGAAAAGACATTTTTAAAAATTTGATCCTCTTATGTATTCTGGCTGTAGCCATAAGATCACAGAAAGTAGGACTAGATAAGATTTCAGGAGGTCACTTGGACCATCCTTTTGTCTTAAGGCAAGATAAAGTTAGCCTTTACCTCTTTGTATCAAATAGATTTATCTCACTAACACAATAGTTTATAAATATGTACTGAGATGCTTCCTAAGACTCTGCTGATGGATTTTTAAAATAACTATATAAAGTTCTTTTCTTCAAAACCTTGGAAGATTTCCTGGTCGATTCAGGAAAGTACCCCAATTAAGAAGAGTGAACATTATCCTGGCAACCGAAGATGCAAGCATAGAATGATTTTTTCTAATTTTTTTTTCCTCCGGAAACTAACCTGATAGGGACATACATTGTGTTCAGAAGTAGCTAGAGAAAGCTAAGTACAAAATAAGTCAAACTTTAAGAGCACCCGTGTAAAGACTTTGTCCTGGTTTCAGCTGGGTTAGAGTTACTTTTCTTCCTAGTAGCTAGCATAGTGCTGTGTTTTGGATTTAGTGTAAGAAGAATGCTGATAACACACTGATGTTTTGGTTGTTGCTAAGTAGTGCTTAGGCTAGCCAAGGACTTTTCAGCTTCCCATGCTCTGCCAGGTACACAAGGAACTGGGAGGGGGCACAGCCAAGATAGTTGATCCAAACTGACCAAAGGGCTATTCCATACCATATGACGTCATGCTCCGTATATAAACTGGGGGGAGTTGGCCAGGGGGAGCGATCGCTGCTCGGGAACTGGCTGGGCATCGGTCGGCGGGTGGTGAGCAATTACATTGTGCATCACTTATTTTATATATCCTGTTATCATTATTATTATTATTATTATTTTCTCTCTCTCTGCTGTCCTATTAAACTGTCTTTATCTCAACCCACGGGTTTTACTTTTTTTTTTCCCCTCTGATTCTCTCCCCCATCCCACGGGGTGGGGAGGTGGGGGGAAGAGGGTGAGCGAGCGGCTGTGTGGTGCTTAGTTGCCAACTTAGTTGCCAACTGGGGTTAAACCATGACATACTTCCAATTTATTTTTAAAACAGCTTATTGCAGGTTATTGAAATGGACGTTTACAGATGTGTTGGTCATACTTTTATTTGTCCTTTGCATTATCATCTACTCCTTTTATTTACAAGCCAATGCCCTGTTATGGCCATTTATCTCTGGAAGGGCAGAACCTTTACTTCTGCTATAGTATCTGGGGACTAGGAAGGAGAGAGTTGCAGTTAACATCACTGCCATTAAATATCTTCGATAGATACCAAAATAAGCTCGGTAACAGCAAATATATTTAAGTAAGTGTAGTCTTGGATAGCATTCTTCAAATGAAGATCAACCATGGGTTTTTGGCTGCAGTCAGTAAGAATCGACTGTATCCTGAGTAAAGTATAATGTAGTGCCTTATTTTACAAGAAATAGTAATACCAGTGAAAAAAGTAGTAAAAATTATGTGCCTCGGGGAAGTTTTAGAATTACAGGTTACTGACTATAGATTATTTACAATTTAATGCCAAAAATAAATTTTAGGAATAAAAAATATAAATAAAAATACACTTACTAAATATTACATTGCATAGCAATTTATAGACACTTCTCTTGTACAATTAAATTTTATCAAATTGATATCTAAAAGCATTCATATCTAATTCCTTATTTTGGAGACAATTTTCAACAGAGGGTGAGTAAAAAACCCTTTGTACCCAATTTATGACTTTTTGGATGGTTCAAATTTTTTTTAAATTGCGCTTCTGGAAGCATTGGACAATAAGACTCACAAACACAAGCACTAGTACTTTTGTTCCTTATTATACTGGGATTTTATGTTGACGTCAGTGTCTTTAGAAGATTTCAGTTTACTATGTACAATGTTGAAACCTCCAGTACAGGGAGGCCCTTTTTCTCAGAAGAAAAAAGAAATTAGTCTGAAACCCACCCTCAAAATAAGGTACAAAATTATCACATCTTAGATACTATTCATCTGCTAAGCGCTGGCAAAAGTTCCTTTTTCAATAATGATCACATTTTAGTTTAGAAAGAAACTGTTGCACATGAGTTGAAAATGCAACCTTCATTAGACAATTCTCACAGCCTTAGGCTCCTGGCATATTATCTAGCAATGATCATTCTCTTTAACTTAGAAGATGATGGTTTTCCAATAAATATAGACATCCATCTAAAATAAGAAACTGCAGCAGTAACAAAACCATAAAACAGGCAAGATGAAATTAAATTATATTGTTACCCAAGTGGCAAGGAAAGAAAAAAACCAGAATTAAAAGTCTTAGGGTGAAATGGTAAGACAGTGAGGGAAAAGGTGGAGTTTTCTCTACACTGTAATGTCTTTATAAGAGAACATGCATATCACGTGGTCTCTGTTAACAGCATTGTCAAAATAACTGTTATTACAGGAACGTTCTGCACAGGAAATTAGTTTATCAAGAACACTTGCCTGACACTCTTAAAGACATTTTAACTTGGTTGCTTTAAAAGCTTAGAAAGCTTTTTAAAAGTTATACCCATTGGCCAGTAATTACTTCTAGGAGGGAGGAAAAACCAAAGAAAATGTTCCATTTAAAATAATCTTCAAACAAATTAAAAAGAAAACTTCAACATTTAAAAAAAATATACTGAGTAACTAGCACTGGCAAACCTGTTGACAATCATTTTTGTACCACAAACACAGGGTAGAAAACTTCTGATGAAAGGAAAAAAATAATTATGGACAACACCATAACACATTCAAAATTCAAAGGCAAATAAATGAGGATGCTCAGCTAAAAATCAAACAAAAAACCCCACCACACATAAAACATGAATAAAGATGCACTAAAACATACTAGAGTCAGTCAAAAAAAAAAAAAAAATCACAATCAAACAAAGTATACATAAATAACTATCAGATGGTTCTGAAGCATTTTCTAAAGTTGGGTTTATTTGCCAAGGTTGAAACTTTCATCAGGAATTTGCATTTATGGTAATGCACTGAGGCTGCCCACAGGAAGCAGTCAGACAAGCACAGAGCATTGTATCTTTGTACATGAATGCTTACATACACATAGCTTAGATTTGTATGTCCAGGTTAGTTAATCATTCAGAAGTAATTTAATTTCAAATTCAATTAAGCAGAAACACTTACAGAAGAAATCATAGTTTTCAGTCAAAACAAATTTTGACTTGTTGATATCATGAAGCTGGTTGTCTCTGGCCGCTCTGAAGATGGGCAAAATACGAGCAAGTTTTGCAATTTGTACTCCCTAAACAGAATCCAAAGAGAGGCACAGACGGTGTTGCCTCCTGGTACCCTGCCAAGCAGTAAAATTCTATAGCACCTATTATCGTGTATTTTAGGAACAACTTACATACTTATAAGACATAAAAAAGAACAAAGTTCCTCATTCAAGAGGGGATACTTAAGCTTCAACAAAGCACTGAACAGATTCACTTGCAAAATTCAAACTTAAAATTATAAAAAGCTAACCTTGAAAGCAACAAGAAGTGTATTTAAGTCTTTGTTTTAAAAGCCTAAAGATTCAAAAAATTTTAAGGTTATATGTCAGTGTTGGAACAGAAATGTAAATCTGGGTATCCTTGTGTGTACCTTGGTGCATTCATGTGTCTTTATCTAAAGTACGAACATACTCCTTTTGTTCTCTAAAGGTTTTTTACTTTCTGTGGCCAAATATTTAGTTGTCTTAAGTAATATAACGCAAGATTTTTTTTTTTACATCAGCTAAACCATACTGTGCAAGTTAATATGCAAAAGAAGTGAGAAATCACGTCACGTCTTTTTCATGTAACTCATACAAACCAGGTATTTATCATGACACTTGGCGTACAAACAGTGACTCAGCTAGTTAGGAACAAAAAGGAGGTGAATCCAGATGGGGCTGAAAAAAATAGATAGCATGATTTGGACTAATTAGCACAGCTCAGAAAACTAAAATTTGGATTGGTTCCAAAAAAAGTCAGATGTGAAAAATATTTCTGCGATGCCTTAATTTAGTGTATAAATTATTCAGATACTGATGCTGGAAACATTACAAGGATAGGCTTTAAAAAAAGAAACCAAAACCCAAAACTGTCCTTGAATAAATTATCCACTCTATTACACTAGAGACAGACTTTCCTTCAAGGGTGAAGTGTGAATAAGTTTACTGTTCTTCCTAGCGCTTTTCACCTGGGAAACCTCTGAAATGGACATCAGAGTAGTAATACTATAAGAGTACTACTAGAAAAGTAGTACTACTATTCAGTTGCAATTTGGTGTTTTCACATTTAGATAAGAGCTATATACGCTGTAACATCTAAAGTCCTAGTATGACATGGAATCTTGGCTGAGTTAGTTACTGAAATGTACAGCTCTCATCTTGGAAGTTAAATATAGACTTTTATCCCCCTCGCAATATATTTAGACCTATGTTTTCCGCATACGGATAAATTCATCCTGGGGGTGGGGACTTTACCATGCACTTTATTCTGATCACTCAGTTACCATTGCCATACCATCCAATCAGGATACAACTGTGCTTTGCTAATATAATATTTATAAAATCATAGAATCATATAAAAGATTATTCTAGCAAATAATTGCCAGTGAGTACTGTATTTTTAAGAAGTAGCTCCCAGCTATCCAAAAATGTTACTTTATTTTTTTTACGTGTCTAAAAGAGCTGTCCAAGCACACAACAAACTTAAATAACCGAGAGTGAAGTTGTATAGCACCAAATGGTAGTATTCACAGAGACAAGTAATCTTTATGGGTCTCAGAAGTATCACTGTAAGGATTATTGACATGAAGAGAACGTGAAGAGGTGGCTCTTAAAGAATAAGCTGTAAATGCAAATTGGTTTTGTCTTGAATGAGTTGCTGCCCATATGAAGTTGCAATATATGCAAAATAGTAGCTTTACCATATGCTAATGCAGATATAATACCAGACATGCTAACGCAGGAGAAGTCCAGACTAGTACTTGACTTTACAGTTCAAATTAAATAGACAGGATTTAAGTGGATTATATCACAAGTTCTTTGTGCATACAGAATGCCTTCAAAACCTTCTTAGTGTGAAGCCATTTTCTTATAAAAAGTATTCTATTTTACTAGTAAGCCCTGAAAAGTCAATCCAGATAAATATATTCAATAATTTATCATGCCAGACATTTCAAATATCAATGAATTTAGCATGCATGCACTGCACAGCTTTGTGTCACTTCTGAAGTTTTTAATAAGGGCAAAGCCGCACACCTACAAATTCAATATGAAGCATTTTGAAAGTGATAAGTACATCACTGTCTACTGTAAATAACTAATACATATATACTAAACCACAACTCATGTAAAAACAAGATTTGATTATGAGATCAACCAATGCCCACAAAACACCAGTACTTGATCAATAGATTGAATGACTGACTGTCTCCCCGTCAGAAGCTGAAATACATACCTGACAATAGTATGCATACATTGAATGTCTGTTTAATTGTGATTAAAAGGGCATGCTGATAGGCTCATCACCAAATGTTTCACAACACAGTGTTACCTAGCAGATTTCTAGGTGGAAGACGGTGGATAAACAGAAGTTAATTGTGAAAGAAAAGTGTTAGGTACCTGTAACATTAACATTTTCATAAACATTATTTTGCACCTATGAATCTCTTCTGCCTCACATCCAGCATACGTGTATTCTTTGCCTTCATCATCAAATTATTTCCTCCAACTGATTTGCAGGACAAACATTTATCTTTTTCTGTGATCGCAATGCTTGATACTCCTGCTAAGCAGAGGAATGCCACCTGTCTCAGGAAACAGGTGACTGGCTACGTGCAGCAGAGCATAGTACAGCCAAGGTTACCATGGTCTGACATACGACTCCGTGTCTGGTCAGACAGCTTGCTGACACCTCAAGATTCAGAGATCTATATTCTTTTTCAGTATATGCAAATTACTAAATGAAAATAAGGCTGAGAGATTTTTCAAATCTTACTTGGCTAGACTGATTACTTTACCTTTCACATTTAAAACTATAGCAGAATGTAACTGCAGGTAGGAAGGATGCCTAGAAGGGTGTGCATGAGTCTCAGATCACTGCACTCACTACCTGAGTGCACTGGGGACTTCAGAGGTTCTCCTTAGCCATCATGAGAGAACAGAGAGAAGAGTCACTAACCACATGATGCCATTACAGCAGATATGCACCTCAAGAAACACTAGACAAGCTCTTTTTTACATATTACTGATGCATTTAAAACCATTTTTTTCAGGGTTAAATGTATTTGTGAATTTATGTTGAATTCAGCAAATGATATTGATATTGGTCAAAAAGAAAGACAAAAACCAGAGCTCAAAAATGAAATGTATTTTCTGGGGTTAAATTCAGTTAGAATTTTAAGCATGTCTCATAAGGAATGAATGCCCTAATTGTTAATCTATGAAGTCATTTTCTCTCTTCCTGAAGAAAACCAAGGCATCTCCTTTTGTTGGCCAATTTGGTTCAGCACAACTTTGTTACCAAGATAAACAAATTCAACTGTTATATTCATAGAATTAAACACACAAGTGAAACTGTAGAAATTGCCCCAAAACTAGAACTGTGTTGAAATGCAACACGTTCTGTATTCTATGCCATGATTATTCATATAGCTCCATGATTTTCTTATGTTATCAATATTTTTAAGTGTCCTGAATAAGTTAGATATAGCAAATTTTGAGATATTTCAATACAGAACTATCTCAGGTACAAAAATAACAAGATGAAAATGAGACTAAATCCTTCACAAATATATGTTTATATTACAGAACAAAGGAGTATGCTCACACTAAATGTGGCTTAAGAAACTTCAGTAATATTTAACTAGTCAGTTTTTTACTGGAAATGAATTGATGGCCATGATCCCAAAACTAGAGCAGTTTTGAACCTAGAAAGAATCAC